>CATIWR010397660.1:0-12188 GCA_949677035.1 Omphalea diandra
CTTTTTCTATCTAATAAACTACTCGCATAATCCGAATCTGAATATACTATGAGACTAAAGGATGAATCCCTAGGATATCATAACCCTAAGTGAATTGTGCCATGCAAATACTTAAAAATTCTCTTAACAGCATTTAAATGATACTCTCTAGGAGAGGATTGGAACCTAGCACACATACAAACACTAAACATGATATTCGGCCTAGAAGTAGCAAGATAAAGTAGAGATCCGATCATACCTCGATATCTCTTTACATTTATCGTCTTACCCGATTCATCTTTGTCTAGCTTGATGGTACCACTCATGGCGATTTTGGCTAATTTTCAACCAGCCATGCCAAACTTCTTAAGTATTTCCCTTGTGTACTTGGCTTGGTTGATGACGATCCATTCTTTCGTTTACTTGATATATAGACCGAGAAAAAACTTGAGCTCTCCCATCATGCTCGTTTCGATTTCCCTAGTCATACACTTAGCAAAATCCTCATAAAGAAACTCATTACTAGCACCAAAAATGATATCATCAACATAGATTTGTACAATTAGTGTATCATGCTTGTGCTTTTTAACAAATAGCGTGGTGTCCACCTTTCCTTTTTCAAAATCATTTTTTAAGAGAAATGAACTAAGCTTTTCATACCAAGCTCATGGAGCTTGTTTCAGTCCATATAAGGCTTTGTTCAATTTAAAAACTTGATTTGGAAAACAATTTTACTCAAAACTAAGAGGTTGTTCAACATAGACTTCCTCCTCAATCATTCCATTCAAAAATGCACTTTTAACATCCATTTGAAAAAGCTTAAAATTCATGTGGCATGCAAAAGCTAAAAGTATCCTAATGGCCTCTAGTCTTGCAACGGGGGCAAATGTCTCATCATAATATATGCCTTCCTCTTGGTTGTATCTTTTAGCAACCAATCTAGCTTTATTCCCTGTGATAAGACCTTGCTCATCTAACTTGTTCCTAAATACCTATTTGCAACCTACAAGGGAGTGTTCTTTAGGCTTAAGGACAAGTTCCCATACCTTGTTTCTCTCAAATTGGTTGAGTTCCTCTTGCATAGCAAACACCTAACTCTCATCATCAAGAGCCTCATCAATTGATTTTGGCTCAAGTTGAGAAACAAAGGCAAGATAATTATCTAAAGGATAAAGTTGTGATCTAGTACTTACACCCTAGGAGGTACCACCAATGATCAAGTCCTTAGGGTGATATTTGGAAAATCTCCAATCTTTAGGTAGATCTTGGCTTGGCTCATCTCTTTGTTGATGTTGTGGCTCCTCATCTTCTTTTGATGATTCACCTCCTTCCTTACTTTTATGCTCTCTTCTTGTAGTGTCTTCCAATTTCAGCTTTTCAAAATCACCTACAAGATCATCAATAAAAACACATTTCCTAAGATCAAGTTTACTAGATTAATCAAAGACAACATTCATAGACTTTTTAACTACCATTGAATTCTTGTTAAAGACTCTATATGCCTTGCTAGAGGTGGAATAGCCTAAGAATATTCCTTCATTGGTCTTGGAGTCAAATTTCCCAAGATTATCCTTGGTATTTAAAATAAAACACTTACATCCAAATACTCTTAGTATGAAATCTTGGGTTTTCTAACATTCCATAGCTCATAAGAAGTTTTATTGAAAATGGGTCTTTTAAAAACACTATTAGCAATGTAACACGAAGTATTAATGGCTTCGACCCAAAAGTAATTTGGTAAAGAATACTCATTGAGCATAGTTATAGCCATTTATACTAGTGTTCTATTTTTTCTCTCTACAACACCATTTTGTTGTGGTGTTCTAGGAGTTGAAAAATTATGAAAAACTTCATTCTCTAAATAATAAGTTTCAAAAGACTCGTTTTGAAATTCCTTTCCATGGTCACTTCTAATAGAAGAAATGAAGTAGCCTTTTTCATTTCAAACTCTTTTTGTAAAACTCTTGAAAGCTTCAAAAGTATCACTCTTATGAGCTAAAAAGGATACCCAAGTAAACCTAGAGTAGTCATCAACTAGGACTAGTGCAAAATGCTTTCCACCTAGGCTAGCACTCCTACTAGGTCTTATCAAGTCCATATGAACTAGTTGAAGAGATCTAAAAGAACTTACAACATTTTTTACTTTATGGGAGTTGAAAAATTATGAAAAACTTCATTCTCTCAATAATAAGTTTCAAAAGACTCATTTTGAAATTCCTTTCCATGGTCACTTCTAATAGAAGAAATGAAGTAACCTTTTTCATTTCAAACTCTTTTTGCAAAACTCTTAAAAGCTTCAAAAGTATCACTCTTATGAGCTAAAAAGGATACTCAAGTAAACCTAAGAGTAGTCATCAACTAGGACTAGTGCAAAATGCTTTCCACCTAGGCTAGCACTCCTAGTAGGTCTTATCAAGTCCATATGAACTAGTTGAAGAGGTCTAAAAGAACTTACAACATTTTTTTACTTTATGGGAGGTTTGATGTTGCTTCCTCATTTGGCAAAGACCACATGTCTTGTCTTTAGTGAAATTTAGCTTGGGAAGGCCTTCCACTAACTTTTCTTTAAATAGGCTTTAAAGAAGATCCATGCTTACATGTCCAAGCTTCTATGCCATAACCAAACTTCATTGCTCAAAGACATAAGACACTTAAAAGATTGGTTAGCCAAATTGTCTAAGTCAATTGAGTAGGTATTGATTTTCCTTTCACCCTTAAAAATAACCTCATCATCCTTTTGTAAGGCCAACTCATGAGTTAAGAGTTTGCCTATCAACACATTTATTAGAACCTTCCCAATCTCCAGATTAGATTCTTAGATGTTGCACACTCTTGCTCCAAACTTATCTAAAGGAAGAGTTTTAAGGATTTTGTGTTTACCTCATAGTTGGTGAGAGTTCTTTCAAATTTCTTCATGTTAGTGACGATGGATAAGAGTTTATTCATCATTTCGATGATGCTTTCATGGTCCTTCATCATGAAGAGCTCTCATTCTTTCACGTACATCTCCAAATGGCTTGATTTAACCAATGTTGTGCCTTTATGATAGTTCTTAAGAGTCTTCCAAATGGCATGAGTTGTTTGGCAATGTTGCACTCTTCCAATCTCTTTCCTTGAGAGAGAGCTTAGAAGAATAGCCATTGCCCTCTTATTTTTGCCATTGGATCTCCTATGGGCTTCAATCCAATCTTTCCTTTGAATAAGTTCTTTAATTCCATCCACTACTTTAGTGGGTGGCTTCCATTCTTTGACAACTACAGCCCAAAGGTCCACCACATCTATATCGAGGTAGATTTCCATTCTATACTTCCAATGACTATAGTCGGATCCATCAAAATGGGGCTTGAGGTGTGAGTAGATTCCCTCTTATGCCATGAACTTTGCTCACCCAATTAAGGCTTGTATGTGAGACTTGGCCCTGATACCACTTATTGGCCCTAGGCACTAAGAAGGGGGGTTGAATTGGTATATAAAAAAAATTTAAAGTAAGGGATAAAGAAGAGTAGAAAATGAGACACACGATTTATAGTGGTTCGGGTATAATCAACCCTACATCCACTCTACAATTCTCTGCAATTGGGTGTTCCACTAACTCAGAATGGTGTTTCCAAGCTCACACCTAACTTTTACACCTTGTGTTTTCAAGGCTCACACAATAACCTATGCACTTTGTGTTTTCTAAGGATCACACTAAAACCTCATTTAAGTGTTTTCACAGGCTCACACTAAAACCTTTCTTACAATTAGTGTTTAATGCTCACACCCAACACTTACAATCTCATAAAGAAGAGAAGAAATTGAGTAGTAAAAGATTGAGAGCTTTAACACAAGTAATGAATTCTCTATATGTCTCATTTATCATTGTTTGGTGAAGTATTTATACCCCATACCCACCAAAGAGACATTAGACTTTAAAGCTCAACAAATGTCCAAGACATGCTAGGCATATTCTGCATTAATTACATGTCAAGCAGGAGTCACAGTCGCTACTGGTCAATCTTGGTCGCAAAATCCAAATTTCCATATGGGAGCCAAAAATTACAACAGAAAAACCCGTTTATGTCTAACAGGTAGTCCATGTGGTAACTTTTCATTAGTCAACAGGAAAATATAGTCGTTGCATTCTAACTGCTCACAAAAGTTGCAATCGCGATTCTTCTTTGTACAGGGCATGACTTAGAATGCTAATTCTTTTGTTTGAAAGACAATCTTCTTTTTCTTGAATCACGGTCGCTACCCAAAATGTTGCTCTCGAAATTTTATTCTCCAACGAATGCCTAGGACACTTGGTATGCTATGATTGTGAACTTGCTTCCCTTTTTAATCACTTTGAAAGTCGCAGTCGTAATTGAGGCATGACACAAACTACAAATTCATCTATGACTTTGACACTCCCATCTTTGGATGAGTTGCAGCAGCAATAATGCCCGTGAATCCGTCTGGCCGAGTTTCACCCTGTCTTTGAACTAAGTCGCAATAGCGAATTACAGACTACTAACTGCGAATTTGAATAAATTTTGCCTTCTTAAAGATTATGCAATCCTTCTAACTTCTAATTGAAAATCTAACTTAATTCTGCAAAACAACACTCAATTGAAACATTAAGATTGATCAATCTCCTTTGTCAAGATAAAAAAAGGTTAGGATTAACCATCCTAGTCCAACACTTTCCATAGGTTTGTCTTGAGTGATAGTTGTACTTACCACTTCTTTAGCATGATTGATTTCATGGTATTCCTTCATCCTAAATAGATCATTATCAATCATCACAGGTTGGGGTGCTTCCATTGGTGCTTTCTTTTTATCAATTCCATTAGCATAGGTCTCACCTTTTTTAAGAATCTCGATGACATGCTTGTTTACTTTTTTGGCAATCCTCTCTTCCATCTGACGATTGAAATCGACCATCTTCTCTATGATCTTTGGTGGTATGGTTGTCTCCATGATTAGGTTGACTTTCTGGCTTAGACTCAGAGTCTTACTTTTCTAGCAAGTCAATTACCCCTTCTCTTCCACAAGGGTTTGGACGGAGCTATAATGGTTGTAAGACAAGGGTTATCAGTATGATGTATGAATAAGTAATCGATACATGTTATGCACAAATCATTTTGCACAAGATCCTTCCAACCTTATTTCTCCCACACACGACGTCTAATGGCTCTTTCCTAGGCAGGGTCTCATTCTTATACCACCATGGAGTATAGAATGTGCGAGGTCGCTTCAAATTGAAAATAGTTTAAATCTTCAAAAGAACATATACACAAAAGTATTAAAAGGGAAAACTCTTTACATTACTTACAAAAATGTGTACAATTAATGATCAAAATCCTTTTAATGAGAGAGATGTACAAAAAAAGTATTTACATAGCAGGGAAAGGGAAATACATAAGTATTTACATATGGGGGATAATTACATCAAGGGAGTTGGGTAACATTTATGCTTACATTAAAAATGGCTAACCATGTTGTTTAAAGAATTTCACTCTCCTTTAAAGAAGAAATGCAAACAAGAGAGGTGACCTATTCCAAGGTACTATTGGCTCTTACATGCACCTAATGGTTGATAAGGTTATTGTAGTTAATGGCTTCTATAAGTTTGGGGGTGGTTGTCATGATCCCCTATTTGATATACCTAAGGGTACTAGGCTCATTAATGATGAATCCTCCTCAAAATGTCCTAAGCTCGAATGGAGCTTGAGTCTCAAGTTTGGATAACCATTGATTTATCTAAGGGCACTTAGTGCATGTATTGAAGTATGAAAGATATATAAATGCAATAGACTTAATCAATAACAAGTTCAAATTATTAAAACATACCACTTACACCCAAAAGAAGAACAAGTTAGTACATGAAACAAGTATATAAAAAAAATCAAATGAACTCAAAGCATAAGGAATGAATCTAATACATATTACCAACTCTCTCATGCAAAAAGTGCCTAGATATACATCTAAGTCCATAATATTGCACCCCTACATAACTATCCAATAAGCAAATAGAATCAAAACACATGAATCGTGAGAATAAAAAGAGATAAAAACATGCAAAAAAAAAGTATTTTAAGGGGGTTTAATGGCATGAGGTAAAAACTCATCACAAGAAAGATGCTATGATTGATGAATCCTCAAGGTATAAGGATCCAAAAGAGCATGGCATCAATAACACTAGTAACCATAAAGAAAGGTTAGAATGTAAATCAAAAGTGGAATCACATAGCTAAAATACTATTCACATGCTTTCAACATGAACAAAATCATGCAAAAGAGGACTCTTAAGATCAATGGAACTTAGGTTCCTCCTTTGATCACTACCTTAAAATGATTGAAAATAAAATCATAACCACTATACCAACTCATAAGCAAAAGGAGGTGAAGCATTATATGAAAAGATGTGATGAAAACACTTTAAAATATCCCTTCATAGATCCATTTTTAGGATGAATAGGGATCTATGGAAAGGATGAAATTCGTGGAGGGGAGAAAGCCCCTTTCTTCAAAAACTGACTACCAGGTAAACTATGAGGGTTGTACAACCTAAGTAGAGGGCCTATTATGAGGGTTGTACAACCTAGGTAGAGGGTTGTACAATATATAAGTAAAGCTATACAACCTCTATTTCTTGCGTTTTGAAAACATAGAAAGAAAAAGAAAGGGAAAAAGAATGAGGGAGGACGAGGGGTTCTTAGATGACTTTGTGTGTTTATATGGCCTCAGAGGCTCACAAGTTCAATATCTTCCTCCAAAATGTTTAGGGAATGCACACAAGTGAAGAGTTTAGGCCTAGTTCTACCTTGGTATGAGTTAGGTGAGTTAGGGTTTGGGGGTTTTCTATGCTAAGTGTGATTTGGGAAGTAATTTTGGTCAAGGTTTCCAAGCCTCCCCTCTATCTTCAAAATATGGGGTATTTATTGGTATTTGATGAGTGCACAATGCCAAAAATAGTTTTGGTTACAGCATGGATGCATCCAATCACTGAGAGGGAGATGAATCTCTTGGAATTAAGGTATGCATATGAGTTATAAAACCAAGAATAGGTTGTACATCTCTTTGTTTAGGGTTTAAGAAAGGACCAGTTCTAGAAGGATTTGTGAACTAGGGTTTTAGCATGGCTATACAACCTTGTGTAAGGTTGTACAACCCATTAAGGATGGTAAGCAGCTTTGGGCTTAGTCTTGGACTTGGTCAAGGCTTCCTAAGGCTTTTAATTTCTTCCTTTGGCAATTCCATTTGCATTCTGATCTTCAACATTAGGCTTTGCATCCAAAGGTCTAAAATCTAATGTTCACAGGATCAATAAGTCAATGGCATGTAGCAAGATAATCAGATGATCTAATGCGCCATTATCAAAAATAATGACCATGCATTTAATTAATGTGTAATATGTGAGATGAAATTATCCATATGGGGCATGATGTCAAAAGGAAACATATTTGCATAAATAAAAGTGATCTTAGTCAAACATGTCTTTAAACTAGCCTTATTGTAAGATTTTTTTTTAATGAAAGAATATTATTTGTTATAGTTAATACTTTGATAAGGAAAGTCTTGTAAATCTATGTACCACACAGCTAAACCATAAAGTCAAAATCATCCTCAAGGTTGGAGCCTCTAACGGTGAGAAGTCATAAACGTAGTGGACTGCCCATGTGACACAAGGATCCCTATGTGAAAGAAGGGAGGAAAGGAACCTCATTTTAGGAAGCACTAAATTGGTAGCATACACGAGCCAGATCATAAAAAGTTCGAGTTAGGATGATCACACAGTCTTCGTAGATCTTCATGGCGACTCCCAATAGTCTCCAACAAATGTTAGAAGTGCTAATGTGGGACATCCACTCTGCCTACTCAGTCTTGGTAGTAGCAGGTCTTAACAAATGACAGGTCTGATGATGTTGGGGATAGTAAAACATAGTATTCATAGTGGGAACAACCAGTAATCTCTCCTACAACCATATTAAAAAAAATGAAGAGGGCTTGTTAGGTTAAAAATTCGAAAGGGCATCATAAGCAAAAAAATGAACAACTCATTGGATTGAAAACCTATGAGGGCAGTCCAAAGAAAAGTTAGGGCAAAACAAAATGATAAATACATTAAAAAAAAAACTGCAAATGGGGATTGCACCTAAAGTAGCAATAGATTCTTAGAGAAGGAATTGCTAACACTATATCATAATTTATCCAAACCCATAATGGTTTAGTCTTGAATTATAGGAATTAAAATTTTAATGATCTCAATCTTTTTGAGCAAGGGTAAAATCTTCAGATCTATCTCTCTATCAGCTCACATAATAATAACTCTCCCATCAATATGACCGCTACGATGCGGGCCTGTACTGCACAGGTATGATCCTAGAAGGATGAAGAGTGAGCAAAGGAGACATGACAGTCTTCTCCTCACCGAAAGTATGCCTGCTCATCATATCAAAGATAAAATAATTTTAACATCTTTTAGATGTGTAGGTAGCCCAAGTGTGATAAAGCAATCCAATCTGCAATTATGATACGATAATAAAAAAATGGCATCAAACTCTTCAAATAAAGGGAAAATCTTAATGTCTCTAAAATGAAAAGAATGGGTAGTGAAATCCTATAAATTGTAAGCTGCAAGAAGAAATTCCAAGTTAAGTCAGACAAATGGGAGATAAAAGAGAGCCTCAAGGCTGGGGCTAAGGCATATCGAACTAACTTTAAAGTTAGAAAGACCTTAAAAATTCTCTACCTATGGTTAAGACAGTTAAAATGGTAGATTTAGAGGTTAAACTTGTAGATAGGTGTTTATAAACGGTATAGTGTTGTCGGGCTATACAACTACATAAGTTGTCTGTACAAATAACTAATGGTTTGTACAACCACTTTTCTATAGGATATTAAGTAGAGTCTCCCTTGTATTTTAGCTTATGGATTGTGGTATACCTATTTTATAAAATTTGTATATATACAAATGGGCAAGAGTAACACAATAACACATCTAAAAAATAAATTCAAGATCAGAATCAAAATTATGTGTCTGAAATACAAGAATTTCAAAATCTAACAAAAATGGATGTAAAATCACCTTAGTTGCACCCTAAAAGCCCTAGTGTTCATAAAAACATCCAAAAAAGAAGAGGGCTTTCAAAATGGCCCAAATATTTGTCTTACAATACCAAAAATATCATTAAAGTTCAATGATGTATAGACAAGAAAACAAAATAAAAATCCTAAAGAACTATAAGAAATGTCAGGCGACTTAATCCTCCTTACTCCTAGAAGAAGGCCCCTCCTTTTCATTTCCTCCCTTTGAGGTGACATACTCATCAAAATCCTTGGGTGTTGACAGTGCCATCCGCTCGATCTAAGCCTCAACTGGTGCCAGTAGTTACTCAATAGCTTGTAGCTCTCGGGTCAAGAGCTAGGTCATCTCCTACAAAACACCTACGGGTTATGATGGATAGGACATTAGGAACACAATCACACTCATAAACATGCACATATAAATAGTATTTTTTTTAGTTATTAACATTCATTTCTTAAGTCTGATGTGTTACCACTATTTTTAAAGTGACAATTGATAGTTCTTTATTTTTAAGTATTTTTAGGGCTAGTTTTATTATTAATTGAGTCTAATTTGAAAAAAATACTAGATAATATCTCACTTTTGGCTTGTATTTTGTAATTTTATAGGAAATCCTGAAAATTAGAGCTTATTGATGAATTATGAGAGTTTTTTGGTGGAATTGTGCCGTTTCAAAATTACAAAATACACTATTTAGGGACCCATTTTGATATTTTTTAGATAGAGTTTGAGTCCAATTTCCTTTCAAATTATGAAAAGCCCAAGAGTCAACGAAATTGTGAGAAACTTTACCGACTCCTATTCACAAGAAAGGAAGTTTGGTTTGTTATGATTCCTAATTAGTGGAGGATGCTATTTTTCATATTTTAAACGGAAATATGAGACTATAAATAAATGAGAGATTATTATTTTTTTAGAGTGTTTTTGCTTTGTTTTATTTATGGAGAAGAAGCTATCCACAAGAGAATGATTATTGGTCAACTATCAAGTTTGAAGAGAAGAATACAAGGGTTTTATCATGAAAACTTTTCTATTTTGTTTTCTCTTTATTTTGATGTTGGTTAGTAATTCAATTATGAACTAAATTAATTAGGCACTTGGGTATGATGAACCATAAGATGAGTTTTGAATTGTACTTTTTTAGATAATACAATCTTTTCATTATTTATGGAATTCAATTGTGTTTGCTCTTTATTTCCTTGAATTGATATATCTGAAATATTGATTCTTGTTTTAATTCTTTAAACTTAGATTGAGAAATCAAGTTTTTTAATGTACCTCTAGATATAGGATAACATAAATCTTCCAGATTAGGGTCAAACCTAATAGTGAAATTCAAGGAACTATAATGCAATTCTAGGAGTTTTAATTAGGAAGAGATTTCAATTAATCAACCTAGAATTAGATGTTAATGATCTCGAGAAAGACTTTAACATACTAAAGGAATTTCCACAGTTCCATAGACATTGAATTAGATTGTATTGTCGGAAAATCAATTTCTTAATAAGTCTTAAGGGGATTTAATATTTGAGTGTTGTTTGTCATATTGACCACCTTTTTCCCACTCTCTAGTTCGTATTTTCATTATTTTAGTTTGTTGAATTATTTTATTTTATTTTAATTAGTTAATTAATTCACTTTAAATTATTGATTAAATAATAGAGAAAAAGCTAATACTAGTAATTTTAGTCCTTGAGGGATCGACACTCGATACTCCTATGTTATATTATACTTGATAGGTGCACTTGCCTACTCAAACTATAGTTATTAGCCTCAGACCGTATCAAGTTTCTGGCACCATTGTCGGGAACTAAAATATTAGGCACACTTTATATCTATTAATTTAGTCAATTTCTCTTTTTTCGCAATTTTTTCGGTCCCATCTTACCCTTCTTATTTTAGTTTCTAGTCTTTTCAAGGACTTTAGCGGTGTATGACTTGAAGCAATACAACTGAGCTAGAACTTGAAGATCCTGAAATAGAGGGAACTTTCCATCAAAATTTAAGACAAAAGTGTCAAGAGAAGATTAAGCATAATCAAGAGATAGTAATCATGGTAGATCGTCAAATGACTATGTTTGACAACACCAAAACCACTGTGACGGATGTTGGAACAAGCATAGTGAGACCCGCTATTGCAACTAATAATTTTAAAATCAAGCTGAATATCATTCAAATGGTGCAGCAGTCAGTACATTTTGATGATTTGCCATATAAGGATCCAAATTCCTATCTAGCTGATTTCTTGGAAATATGCGACACTTTTAAGATCAATGGAGCTACAAATAATGCCATTCATTTAAGGTTATTCCCATTTTCATTAAAGGTAAAGGCCAAATGGTGGTTGAACTCACTTCCTAAGGGTTCTATTACTACATGGAACCAGATGACCAAGAAGTTCTTATTGAAGTATTTTCCACCTGTGAAGTCAGCAAGATTAAGGAATGATATTTCATCATTCATTCAATCAGATTCTAAGTCGCTTTATGAGACATGGGAACATTTCAAGGATTTGTTGAAGAAATATCCATAACATGGGTTGGATACTTGGGTTTAGATTCAGACATTCTATTGTGGATTGAATCATATGACTCGTCAAATGATAAATGTAATGGCAGGAGGTTCTCTCAACAATAAGACACCAGATGGTGCTTAACCATTGATTGAGGAGATGGCAATGAACGAATATTAGTGGCAAACAAATTCATGGAGTAACAAACCTGCTGGTATGTATAATCTTGATTCAGTCACTACTTTGGCAAGTTAAGTTAATATACCAAAAATGTAATAAGAACAAGTGGACTATATGGGGAACATTCCAAGATCACAAAATAACCCCTATAGTAACACCTATAATCCAAGATGGGGAAACCACCCAAATTTCTCATGAGGGAACCAAGGGCAACAAAGGAATAATCCTCCACCAGGTTATCAACAACAACAACCACCCCAAGAGAAGAAATAAAATTTGGAAGAGTTATTGACCAAATTCATCCAAGCTTCTAGTGCTTGACTCCAAGCTCAAGATGCCACTTTAAGGAATCATAAAACAATGATGAGAAATCAAGGAGTTTCCATCCACTTTTAGAGAATCAAATTGGACAGCTTACTAAAATGATTTCAGAAAGGCCATAAGGTAGTTTGCCTAGTAATA
>CATIWR010397705.1:0-47061 GCA_949677035.1 Omphalea diandra
AATAAATAATAATAAATAAATATATAATGTTAAAAAAAAAAAACAACTCTCCTATTTTGCACCCCTCTTCAAATCTCGACCTCTCCCCCTCTCTGTCGACCACAGTCCCTCCATCACCGACACAAACTGCAGCAATAGCCGATCACATCGACACTTGATCGTCTTCTTTCGTGGTCTCCACTTCCGTCTCCTTGAGATTCCAAGGAAGTTTCCTAATTTTTTTTTTTCTTTTCTTTAGCTATTTGTTGGTTTTGTCGTGCTAAAAACTTCTTCTCCACATTATGCACAATGTGTCTTAAGTGTGGGAGGAGGTTTATATTGTTTGAAAATTTTGTTTTTATTTTTTTCCGATTTTATTTTACTTTCTTCATATATATATATATATATATATATATATATATATATATATATTTATGATGTTTTGTTTGCTTTATTGTGTGAATGACTCATTATTTGCTTAGTAGTTCCCTCATTTTCATTTTAACTTGGTCAAAAAAATGTCTAGCTATGCCTTGGATTTACTTTCTTAATTTGCAAATCTTGGTTTCTATCATAGATATGTAATTATCACCATCTTTAGAGAAGATCTCAAGGTTTCGAAGTTTATAAATTCTTTAAAAAAAATTAAAATTCATTTTTTTTACACTACAAAGAAAGATTTGAGCCTCTTTTCCAAGTAATGTGCTTAATTTTATGAATTTCTTGTTGAGTGAGTTCTCAAATAGTGCTAGAGTCTCCAGAACTTGATTTGTTATCATTTTGAGACCACATTATCAAATATAAGCATAAAAATGATTAAGGCAATTCAGGATTAGCTACTTGTTCCTTTTTCTTTCTTCATCCACTCTTTTATCCATTTAATGAGCCCATTGAGCCTGCAAGAACCCTATTTTCTTTATTATAATCCCATGTTTAGCTAGGTAATGAAGTCTAGTCCCTTAAAATATTAAATTGATCATGTTTGCTTTGGGATAAAATTTGGTTTCTATAATTACAAGGGTTTGTTTCATGAAATTAATGAGAAGTCTTCAGTATGAGGTTGAGTCTTTTATTCTTTGAGTGGGAATAAGAGAATGTTATTTGATTAATTGTGTGATTTTTGAATTGTTACCTTATGTAATTTTATAATAACTCTTTTTTCTTCCTTTCAAAATATAATAAAGTCAAAAAAAAGAAAAGAAAAAGAAAAAAATTTAAAGAAATAAAAGAGGAAGAAGATGATGTATTTCTTTGCCAAGGCAGTTCAATTCTATTTTGTAAAAGATATCAAGTAAGGGCCTAAAATTTTTATTATTTTTAAAGTCCATGAAAGTGAGATTATGTTTTGGGCGTGAGATTTGTTCTTGATAGATCATGTGAGTTTAATTTGAAATAGTATTTAGAAAGCATGATCAATTATTTTGTAGTCCATTAGCCTAAAAACACCTACCCTCTACCAAGGCCCCATTACAATCAAAAGAAAGACCTTTTGATTTGTGCTTGTATTTGAATTTAAGTGGTGTGGATGTTATTTATTTTCAAGCTTATGGTAGACTTTTAGGCTATTTATTAGACAATGAGAGCATATACTAACGTTTAAACACTTGGAATGAGGGATGTGTTGTGTGAAACTTGATAAATGAATTTTTTTTTTTGAGATTTGTGAATGGATAATCTTTGATGCATTTGATTTAGGGATAGTTATGATTAAATAAGTATGTTAGAACACAATTTTTGTAAGTTTGAGAATTAATGAATTTTTCGTATAGCTCGATTAATTCAATTTGTTATGATGTCAATGAGAGGATGAAATGTGTTTGAGTCAATTGTGTTAGTTTTTATGTATTTTGTGCTCAGTATTTTTCTTATTTTGTTTTGAGTCTTTTGTTAATTTCTTTATCCGTTAGCTTAGTATTTTTGTTTGGGGACAAACAAAATGCTAAGTGTGGAGGAATTTGATAGTTCTTTATTTTTAGAGTTAGTTTTATTATTAATTGAGTCTAATTTGGGAGAAAAATACCAGATGATGACTCACTTTTGGCTGTTAATTTGTGATTTTATAGGAAATCCCAGAAATTGGAGCTGATGGATGAATTATAAGAGTTTTTCTAGGTAAAATTGTGGAGTTTCAAAAATTCAGGGACTAAATAGAAATTTGATAGTTCATAGACCAGTTCTGATATTTTCTCAGACAGAAATTCAGTACCTTTCTAATACAATTTAGAAGAGTCCGTGCAAAAGAGGAGTCCATGCAGAATTAGAAGTTTCACTGGGTCGTATTCAAAATATGAGAGTTTATTATTTGTTGTTTTCCTAAATAAAGGAGGAGAATATGTTTTTCCTATTTTGAAAGGGAATAAGAGATTATAAATAGAGGATTAAGTTTTATTTATGAGGATTATTATTTTTTGGAGAGAATTTCTGTTTATTTTATTTTTCTAGAGAGAAATCTTTTATTTATTTTTATTTTTTTGGAAAAGAAGTTGTCTTTAAGAGCAGAATTATTGGTCAACTATCAAGCTTGAAGAGAATTGAAGAATACAAGGGTTTTATCATAAAAACTTTCCTATTTTATTTTCTTTTTATTTTGATATTGGCTAGTAATTCCATTATGAACTAAATTAGTTAGGCCCTTGGGTATGATGAACCCTAATATGGGTTTTGAATTGTGATTTTCTTTAGATAATACAATCTTTTATATTTATAGAATTCAATTGTGTTTGCTCTTTATTTCCTTGAATTGATATATCTGAAATATTGATTCTTATCTTACAATTCTCTAAACTTAGATCGAGAAATCAAGTTATTGAATAGATTTAGCACAATTGAAAAGAGTTGCATGCACCCTTAGAGATAGGATAACATAAATCTTCCAGATTAGGGTCAAACCTAATAGTGAAATTCAAAAGAAATATAATGCAATTTTAAGGGTTCTAATTTGGAAGAGATTCCAATTAATCAAACTAGAATTAGATGTTAATGATCTTGAGAAAGACTTTAACATACTAAAGGGATCTCCATATTTCTATAAAAATTGAATTAGATTGTATTGTTGGAAAATTAATTTCTTAATAAGTCATAGGGGGATTCAATATTTGAGTGTCATTTGTCATACTGGTTACCTTTTTCCCACTAGTTCATATTTTCATTATTTTAGTTTATCAAATTAATTTATTTTAGTTTTTAATTAGTTAATTAATTCACTTAAATTTACCGGTTAAATAATAGAGAAAGAGTTAATACTAGTATTTTTAGTTATTGAAGAATCGATACTTGATACTCCTACGCTATACTATACTCGATAGATGCACTTCTTTATTTGATCTGTAGGTGTTTGCCTAAGACCGTATCAACTTGTACTCATATGTAAAATGTCATAATTCAATCACATATACACATAGAAGAATGCAACCATATCATAAAATCATCACACATACACCTTAGAATGGCTTTTACTCACCTTTAATGCAACTAACCTCTATGGCAGGTTTGAAGCTCTCTCTTAGGCTTCCTTCTTGTGTTGAGATCCTAACATTTGATACATATATCATTATAAAATGTCAAAATAAGTTTTCATGTATGGTATGCAATTATAGTTATATTCTACGCAAGTGAGTCAAGTGTTTAATCTGTTGGACTAGGATGGTTAATCCTAAGTCTTGAACATCTTTTGATCTTGACAAAGGAGATTGATCAATTCTAATGTTTCAATTAATTGTTGTTTTATAGTTTTTAGTTAGTTTCTAAATTAAAAGTTAGATGAAGTCTATAATCTCTAAAGAAAGCAAAGTGTCTCCTAATTCGCAATCGCAATTTCAAATATCGCGATCACAAACTAGGCTAAGGCAAGTTGAAAAATTGGACAGACAAATTCGCGGGCCACTTCTCTACTGCAACCCATCCAAAGATGGAAGTGCCAAATTCACAGACAAATTCGTGGTGTGTGTCATGCCTCAGTCGTAAACGCGAATTTCAAAGTAACTCAAGAGGGAATCAAGTCCATAACCACTACATGACAAGTGTCCCAGGTTACCGTTGGAAGATAAAAATTGCGATGGCAACTTGTGGGTAGCTACCGTAAATAATGAAGAAGAAGATGAACATTTTGACAGACGAATTCGCGTCTTAAGTTGCCCCCTGTATAAGAAAATCACGACCGCTACTTTTGTGAGCAGGTGAAAGGCAACGACTATATTTTCCTAGTGAATCAATGAGAAGATGAAACGTGGACTAGCCGTTAGACACAAACAGGGATTTTCGCCGCATTTTTGGGCTCCCATATAGGAAATTGGAAAATCGCGACTGCGAATGAAGCCTGACAAGCATTTAATGCAAAATCTATCTAGCATACTTTGGAGATTTGCTACCAGTTTTATTGCAACATCTCTTTGGTGGGTAGAGGCTATAAATACCTCACCAAACATATGTAAATGTAAGAGAATTCATTAATTTGTAACCTAAACTCTTGCAATTTTGCTACTCAATCATTTTTATTTTTTAAGTGATTGTTTGGTGTGAGCATAAACACCATTTGTAAAGGTTGTAGTGTGAGCCTATAAAAACACTAAAGAGAGGTTGTTGTGTGAGCCTTAAAATCACAAGTGTAAAGGTTGTTGTGTGAGTCTCAAAAACACAAGTGTAAAGGTTATTATGTGAGCCTTGAAAACACAAGTGTAAAAGTTAGGTGTGAGCTTAGAAACACCATTTGAAGATAGTGGAACACCCAATTGCAGAGAATTGGGGAGTGGATGTAGGGTCGATTATATCCTAACCACTATAACTTGTGTGCCTCTTTCTCTACTCTTTTATATACACCAATTCAACCCCTTCGCCCCCTTCTTGGTGCCTAGGGCTAACATAATCTTATTATTCTTTTATGGCAATCTGACCTTACTGCACTCTCATATCAATAGCTCTAAATACACACACATAAACACACACACACACATACACACATATACACACACACACACACACACACACACACACATATATATATTTATATATCCAAATGAGTTGATTCGTGATTTGATTCCTTTTCCAACTTAAACTACACACATAATGATACAACATAGTCCAAATTTAGGTCAATATAAACCCTATAGAAAATGTGGTTAATTTTTGAATTCTGCTTTATTTCAATGTGATTTCAATCTAAGTAGGTTTTACATTCCTAGTCATATCTCAAATTGTGTAAATCCAATTACAAAACTAATTTATGAAAAGCTATATAACACATGAAGGAACATTTCTAATACACATTATCTAATTTAGTCATAAGGTCACCAAAATAAATGGTCAATCTCATGGTGAACAAGTTTTAATATATTGAGAGTTAGTCATGAAGAAGGAGTAATATCTTCTGACCCACAATATATTTGGAAAAACTATTTGCACACAAGTGTATGAGACATAAATCTATAACTTCCAAGTTAGACATATCACTAAATTCCTATTCTATGGCCATCAAATTCTAAATAACCCGAATTAATAGGTTGAGCAGGTTTCATCAGCTCTAAGGTCACTCATAATAAAAGAGGTATATCTCTTTCCACACAATAAATTATGTAAAACCATTTTATTGGAATTTAGAGGGGATATACCATATAAATTTCATATTTTCCACTTTGTCTAAATTAGTACATAAGGTCATCAAAATATATACAAATAACCAGACTGAGGAGATGTTGGGAGGTTGTGAACCAACCCTAACGAAGGAGTCGTAGCTCTTCATAAACACCAAATTAAGCAAAACTGATTTGCATGCATTTGGATGAGGAATAGTTTTGTGTTGTACACTTCCCTAATTCCTCTTTTATGGTTATAAAATCATGGATGCGATAATCTACACTAATAATAAAATGAACACAATCAGCTCTTATTTTTCTTGAGCTTATCCTTCATGCATGAGCTCGACCTCAAATAAATCCATAATTCTTCCTAGTCATACATGTTTAACATATTATAAGGGAGGAATTTCGTGTGGAAAGATCATAAAATCACTTGCGTCTTTTGCCAAAACTAGAAAAGCTTAGGGTTCCTTGCTAAGTAGCTTACTTTTTCTCCCTCGTCTTCTTCTTCTTCTTCTTCTTCCTTCCTTCCTTCCTTCCTTAGCTTTCTCTTTCTTTTGCTACCCTTTGCATTTTCCCTTTCTGTGATACTCTTAAAGGAAAAGAAATTCAATTTGTATACCTATTTTAATAGGATAAAAACATGGTGGCTCATTATTAAGTTGTCCCTTGGTGCCTTAGAAGGAATTGAATAGGGCAATGGAAAATATTTAAATTTAAAACTAAGTATAAAAAAGAAGAAGAATTAATACACAAGATTTATAGAGATTCGACACAATTGGCCCATATGCTCTCCTCTAGTATCTCCACTAGAGCCTTCACTATCTTGATAGCTCAAGTTGCTATCAAAAAACTTTACAAAGGTAAGTTTTGGGCACTACCAAGCCGTTACAAGTGATAAATTCTCAGGCTTTATCAACCTCTTATAGTTACTTTCATAAATACTACTTAACCTTAACATAAAATAGTTTTCAGGTACTACCTTAAACCTTTCATAAATTATAGTTTTATGGGTTTCCTAACCATAGATTTCCTCAAACTAATTACATCAATTTAGGAAGGATAAAAAACTTTTTCACTCAAGCAATAAAGTCACTTTAAGTATTCTTACAAGGTATGTTTGATGAGGTTGAGAATGTGAAGAGAATTTTTGAAAAGATTATTCTTCAAACTATATTTTAAAGATAACTCTTGCAAGCTTGAGTAATGAACTTGTCTTGATTGCTATATCACCTTTTATTCATTTTTGATTGAGAATAACTTTCACAGTAAAATACTCGTTTAATGAAATTATTCTCCACGTATTTCTATTGAAAGCGAGTCTTTTTATATTATAATAGAAAATTAGCCATTAAAAAAGAAAGTGTCACTTCACATTACAAATATAGGCTTTCAACGCCCCTTAAGTATCCTCCACACCCATTACTAAGGCATCAACCATCATGGATTTCATGCAAATAGGTGGTTGTCAAGCAAAATACACCTTCAACCATCATTGGCACTATCAAAATCCCTATTAGGACTAGTTGTTAGAGAAAAGCTAACTCAAGGCTCCTTCTTTGACTTTTACATTTGTTTAACTCACTATTTCTTCAATGATCATTAGATAAAAATAATGGTCGTTACTTCTATACTTCAATGAGTATTGGAGGAAGATCAATGCCTATTATTGATTCCCAAAAAGTATGAACTTGATGCTCTGTTTTACAAGTTCTATATGAGTTCTTCAACAGTTGTTGATGAATTCTCAATGCTCGTTGACAACACCTTTAACAACTATTGAGATATGGATGTCCCTTGTTAAAGGTTCTAGTGCTTATAGCTCAAACTAGAGCATTTTTCAATGCTTATTGGTGAATTTTCAATGCTCGTTGAATGTGCTCAATGCTTGTTAAGATATTAAGTGTGCCTTATTGGAGGCTTTATAGCCTTTAGCATAATATAGAGAGATTTTTCAATGCACGTTGTAAAGGACCAATACCTATTCTGAATTCTAGAGAGTTTTGCTCAATCTAAGGCAATTTATCTAACACCTATTGCAAAAATACAATGCCTATTGTAAGGGCAAGATCAACGCTTATTTTAAGGTCCAATATGCATAACCATGTTAGAGCAATTGTCCAACACTTGTTGATAAGTCAAAAGGCTATGTTCATGATGTTTTATTTCTCCAAGACCTGTTGTGACATTTCAATGCCCGTTATGAGGTCTATAACACTTGTTTGAGGTAGAAAACATCCATTGTCTTGTTAAACCAAGTTTGCCTTAGTCTTTACTCTCTAATACTTTGAGTTTTCAAACATAATTCCTTCATAGTCCAAAAAGTTAAAGTACCTACAAGTTTTAACATAAATAGCTTGAACAAAGGTTATCTCTTTGGTTTGTTTATAATCATCAAAATAAGACTTGGAACATTAAGGTTCAACATTCTGCCCTTTTTGATGATGATAGATAGTTTAACTAAAACAATAAGAATATATATGTTATGTGATCAAAACTTAACTCCCTCTTAAACTATTAAAGTTATGCATTGAGTTAACTTGTTTCATTTCAATTTCTCTTCTAAGTGTTCATTTTTTGTTCATACTTGCATGATTCATCATCCAGCTATCATTTTGCTTCCCTTTAAGATATGTTGCTCATATTATATGCAATAATTTTTTTCTTATTTCTTCCCCTTTTGTCATTATCAAAAAGAAGCAAACATTAAGTAAAAGATCAAGTAATAGAGCATAAATGAACCATATATTCATTGTAAGGGAGCATAAATAATAATTTACTTTACATTGCAAAATGTTGGCCCTCAGCTCCAAGAAGGGGGAGGGTTGAATTGGTGTATAAAAAAATTAGGAGCAAAGGATAGAGAAGAGTAGAAGAATGAGGCACACGATTTATAGAGGTTTGAATACAATCAACCCTACATCCACTCCCTAATTCTTTATAATTGGGTGTTCCACTAACTTCAAAAGGTGTTTCTAAGCTCACACCTAACTTTTACACTGTGTGTTTTTAAGGCTCACACAACAATATTTACACTGTGTTTTTAAGGCTCACACAACAACCTTTACACTATGTGTTTTTAAGTCTCACACAACAACCTTTCTTTAATGTTTTTACAGGCTCACACTATAACCTTTACATTTGGTGTTTAATGCTCACACCCAACACTTACAATCTTATAAAGAATAAAAGAAAATGAGTAGCAAAAGATTGAGAGCTTTAACACAAATAATGAATTCTCTATCTAACTTATTTCTCACTGTTTAATGGAGTATTTATACCCCATACCAACGAAAGAGATGTTAGACTTAAAAGCTCAACAAATCTTCAAGACATGCTAAGTAAATTCTACATTAATTGCATGTAAGGCTGGAGTCGCGGTCGCCACTGGTCAATCGCAGTCGCCAAATCCAAATTTCCATACGAGAGGCAAAAATTAAGGCGAAAAAATTCGTTTGTGTCTAACGGCTAGTCCATGTGGTAGCTTCTTATTGGTTTATCAAGAAATATAGCCATTGTGTTTTAACTACCCATAAAAGTCACGATCGTGATTCTTCATTATACATGATGCGATTGAGATACAAATCCTTCTATTTAAAAGACAATCTTCTCCTTTTGGAATTGCGGTCGCTACCTAAAATGTTGCTCTCATAATTTTTGTTCTCCAACGGATACTTGGGACACTTGGCATGCTATGATTGTGGACTGGCTTCCCTCTTTAATCACTTTGAAAGTCACAGTCGTTATTGAGACGTGACAAACACCGCAAATTCGTCTGTGACTTTGGCACTCCTATCTTTAGATGAGTTGCGGCAATGATGATGCCTGTGAATCCTTCTAGCCAAGTTTCACACTTTCCTTGAACTAGGTCACGGTCGCGAATTATAGACTACTGACCACGAATTAGGATGAACTTTGCCTTCTTGAAGATTATGCAATCCTTCTAACTTTTAATGGAAAAACTAACTTAATTTATATAAGACAACACTCAATTGAAACATTAGTCATGATGAATCTCCTTTATCAAGGTCAAAAGAGATCCAAGACTTAGGATTAACCATCTTAGTCCAACACAAAAGATATGTTGTCCAATCATCAGCTATTTTTGAAGACAAAAGAAATAAAAAGAAATGCAATAAAAATAATTATGTAGATGACTTAGATGACTCATAAGGGGAAGTGGTTTTCAAAGGAGAGGAATGGGCTTGATCTTTAGGTTCTAAAGGTGATTTTGGCTATTTGGGTTGCTCTTGGTTCTTAGGCTCTACTGGTAGTGTAGGTTCCTTAGGCTTTTGTGGGGGGATCTTGTTGCTTAGAACAAGTATCTTTGTGCTCAAGTGGAACCATTTGCTGTTCTTGATCACTTGGACTTCCAGGTTGTAGATTCAATCCTTCCATAATCTAATCATGTGTCTGGTTCACATCCTTCAACACACCTTTAAGTTGATTCAATATCTAGTGAAGGGAAGTGGAAGAGTCCTTAACTCTCTTAATAGTAGGGGTGAGTGCTTCCAACTACTCATGTACACTTTGCTTAAAAGGAAAGAGTGAAATGGAGCAGATGTACCGGTTCCTAGTCTTTCTGCTACTACAACCCTTGCTCTGATAACTTCTTCAATATTCTCATTGTCTTCTTCTTCTTGAGGAACTTCTCCTTGCTTAAGCACTTTCTTAATCAACTGCGTGTCTAATATATGAAACATCCCCATGCTTAGTAGCATTTTCTTTCTAATAGGCTTATTGTTAGGTAGCTTCTCCAGTACCATGTCATAATCCTTAAGCTCTACCTCAATAGGAGGGATGGCCTTCACAAACTTTACAATCTTTATGATGTAGTGAGCCATCACAAAAGACATTGGGCTTAATAGTTTGCCCATTAATTCTCTATAGTAGCAACCAAGGTGTGTTCACCTTTTGCTTATTCTTCATGCATCAGAGGTAAAATAAGCCCATTATGGCACAATTGCCATTTGATTGGCCCTTCCATTAATATTTCGTGTATTTGAAGCCTTGCTATTATTGCTCCCATTGTGATGGATTTCTAAAACTTATTGACATTTACTTTAAATGTTGGAGGAGGCTCTGTCAAACTTATATTTGGTAGCATCAAACCATTTAACCAAGTCATTTGGCCTAATCTTGTATTTCTTACCAAATAGCCTAAATTTAATTATGCTAGTTTCAATATAAATATTATAATTATTCCCTAAAACTTCCAAAGTAGTGAGGAATTCCATAGTGAGCTCTAAGTATGAGGATTCTCTGATATGGCAGAATAATTCCCATCTTATCCCGATCATTAAGTCTTCAACTTGCTCTGCCAAATTATACCTCTGCATGCCATTCCACTCTAAGAATTTTCTACCACTAAACTATCATTTTAGTAGTTTTTCAGCCACAAGTTTTTCTTTTTCATATTTTAGATGAAATTGTTAAGCTAAAGGATCGATTGTAGGCTTTGTACTTGGTTTGGGAATGTGCTCTCTATTTAGTAACTTTCCCTTTGCCCTTGGATTTATGGGTTGTTTTAGCTTTCTTCTTCTATTGTGATTTCCAAGTTTGAATGTTCTGCATGTCTCTTTTTTTGTTAAGCAATCATAAAGGCAAGATTTTCTTATATTTTAGAGTTAGAGCTAGGGAAAGAAGGTTAAAGGTTCTTCCTGGCAAGTTGTTTGTATCTCTTTATGGAATCAAGTTTGGGTACCATGAGTAATTTAATGATTAATGTAAGGAAAATGCAAAAAATTATAGCAAATATTGAAAGAGAGATGAAGAGAAAGCAAGGCTATAATAGAAAATAAAAAGATTTTAAGGTTTAAATAGAAGTTTAACGGGTTCCCTTTTACAAAAAATGATTGTTGGAAATGTTCAATGACTATTGCAAGTTAGGTAACAACTATTGGGCATGATTGTTAGCTTGGTATTACAAGTGTTCTTTAGCCAACATGGTGGTTGGTTTATAATGGTTATTGAAATGGTGACAACATTCGTTAGGGATACGCAATGATCATAGAGACCAACGAATTCAAAATGAAAAACTTACATGTGACAAAACAATCATTATGAGATACACAACGACCTTTGGCCATGCTACTCAAATAAAAACATAGTTTAGATTAGAATTTTCAACGACAACCATTTTAAAAGCTTAATTGATGAATGTTTAATTAAATTCAATGAAATGATTAGGAATTCAACTAATATTTGGATAGTTTAATCAATAGTAGACACAATTAAAATCTTTAGTTATTGAATCTAATGACTTCAATAGTGATAAAATATCATCACATGCAATAACAATTATAAATTAACTATGAATGAGATAAACCTATTTGAAGCTATTCTAAGATATTTCTATCAATCATACCAAGTTCTCTTTTAATGAATTACATCCTTTCATCACTAAGAGATTTAGTGTAAATATTAATATCATTAAATTTCAACACAATATTTCCATTACTAGCATGATCGCTAAGAATGTGATGTCTAATGTTTATATGTTTACTTCTAGAATGTTGAATGAGATTTTTAGATAGCTTTATAGCACCAGTGTTATCACACTTAATAGCAACTTGCTTTACAACAACATTATATTCAAGAAGTTATTGTTCATCCATAGTATTTGAGCACAACATAGTCCAACTACTATATACTCAACTTTAGTAGTTATTAAAGCAACTAAGTTTTATATTTTACTACTCTAAAAAACTAAACATTGACTAAGTAATTGACATGTGCTTGAAGTGGTCTTTCTATCTAAGATACACCCAGCAAAATCAACATTAGAGAATGCATTTAACTCAAATAAAAAACTCTTAAGATACCAAAGTCCTAAGTTAGGGGGTACCAACAAGATACTTAAGTATATGTTTCACAACATGCAAATGAGACTCTTTAGGATTAGATTGATATCCAACACATAAGCAAACACTTAAAATAATATTAGGTCTAGATGTTGTGAGATAGAGTATACTACCAATTATACCTTTGTATAGCTTTTGATACATATTCTTACTATACTCATCCATGCTTAGCTTGATGTTAGCACTCATAGGAGTTTTACAAGGTTTATTATTACCCATGCCAAATATATTGATTAGTTCCTTTGTATATTTGGCTTGGTTGATGAAGATTCCTTATTTCCCTTATTTGATTTGTAATCCAAGGAATAATTTGAATTCTCTCATCATGCTCATTTCAAACACATTCTTTATTATTTTAGAAAAATCTTCACATAAGCAAACATTAGTGGCACCAAATATGATATCATCTACATATATTTGCATTAATAATATGTCCCATTTATTTTTCTTTAAAAAAAGAGTTATGTCTACCAAACCTTTGAAGAAACCTTTTTCTACAAGAAAATTGTTCAATCTCTCATACTAAGCTCTTGGAGCTTGCTTCAAGCCATATAAGGCTTTAGTAAGCTTGAACACATGATTAGGAAAGTAATGGCTTTCAAAACCATGAGGTTATTCAACATAGACTTCCTTATCAATATACCCATTGAGAAAAACACTTTTGACATCCATTTGATATAACTTGAAATTCATGTACGATGCAAATGCAAGTAGAATTCTAATGGCTTCAAGTCTAGCTACAGGTGCAAAGGTCTCATCAAAATCAATCCCTTCTTCTTGGTTATAGCTTTTAGCTACTAACAGAGCATTATTCCTAATAATCTCATCATGTTCATCAAGTTTATTTTTATAGAGACATTTCGTTCCAATAATAGAATGGTTATGATGTCTAAGAACTAATGTTCATACTTTGTTTCTTTTAAATTGATTAAGTTCATCTTGCATAGCAAGAACCTAATGTTCATCTCTAATTGCCTCATTTATGGTCTTAGGCTCAATAAGGGATACAAAAGCAAGATTAGTACATGTATTTCTAAAAGATAATCTAGTCGTTACTCGATTTGATGGATCACCAATGATAAGATCTCTTGGGTGTCTTGAAAATCCAGTCCTTTTCCATTAGAGTTTGCTTTTCACCAAGTGTAGAAAGAGGTAGATCTTTAATTCTTTTATTCCTTAAGTCTTGTAGCTTATCCATGTTTTTTTTTCTTTCTTCTCTAATGTTTAGCTCACTCATGGGACCTGCAAAATCATCAACATCTTCTTCTCTTCTTGAAGAAGTGGGCTCAGATTCATTAAATACAATATGTATAAACTCTTTTACAATAGTGTTCTCTTGTTGAAGATTTTATACCCTCTGCAAGTAGTACAATATCTAATGAAAATTCCTTCATTGAATTTAGAGTCAAACTTTGTCCTTAGTGTTTAAAATGAAACACTTAGAATTAAAAACTTTAAAATATGCAATCTTGGGCTTTCTATTATTCCACAACTCATAGGGAGTTTTCTTCAACAAGGGTCTAGTTAAGACTCTATTTAAGACATAACATGAAGTTTTTACAACTTTAGCCCAAAAATACTTAAGAAGATTGTACTCATTCAACATGGTTCTAGCTATTTCTTAAAGAGTTTTATTCTTCTTTTTTACCCTACCATTTTGTTGTGGTATTCTAAGAGTTGATAAGTTGTGTGAGATACCATACTCATTACAAAAGCTATGAAACTTAGCATTCTCAAACTCTCCTTTATGGTCACTCCTAATAAAACAAATTTTCAAATTCTTTTAGTTTTGAATTCTCTTGGTAAAGGTTTTAAATGCATCAAAACAAGAATCCTTATGAGGGAGGAACAATACCTGAGTATATCTAGAGTAATCATCTATTTTGACAAATGCATAATGCATGCTTCCCAAGCTAGATATTTTAATGGGGCCATAAAGATCTATGTGAAGCAATTGCAATGATCTAGAAGAACTTATTTTTTACTTTGAAAAAGGATTTAATTTGCTTACCTTTTTGACATGCTTCATAAACTCCTTCCTTTACGAACTTGATTTTTAGGTAGACCTTCAACTAAGTTTCTTCTCTTTTGCTTATTGAGGAGTTCCATGCTAGCAAGTCCTATGGATCTTTTTAGCCTTTTATGCTAGGTTTTATCTTCATCCACTATGGAGACTAAACACTTTGCATTATGGTTAGGAAGAGAATTTAAATCAATCACATAATATTATGAATTCTTCTACTAATGAATAGAATTTTATTTTCGCTCATCCTTGACATATAGCATGCTTGTGGCTCACACTCAGCAAGTTATGCTTGAGTCTATCAACAAGCAGTACTTTATTAAGGATAGGTGAGTCATCATTTTACCAACTTTACCTATGCCAATAATTTTGGCTTTACCATTGTTTTCAAAAGACACATTTCCAAGACCTTCAATCTTATCCAATTGTGTGAAGAACTTCTTTTCTCTTGTCATGTATTTTGAACTTCCACTTTCAAGATACCACTTTTGTTCTTTAACTTGGGATTTTAAGCACATATGTGAAATAAGGAAGATTATGTTTTAGGTACCCAAACCTTCTTAGGTCCTAGGGGTTTTACTCTTGCCAATTGCTCATCATGCCTTATGGATTGACAATGATAGATAATATGGCCATATATACCCCAATAGAAATAATCACTATCAAAGTGAGCTGGTATCCTACCTCTAGGTGGTACATACATATAATGTCTCCTAAACTTGTGGCTTCTTTGAGCAATGCATTTCTTATATAAGGAATTTCTCTTGTGATATGCGTTTATTCCCATAATTATGCCAATTTTTTTTTTTTTTTATGTCTTTACACACTTTGCGTCTTAAGCTTGTAAGAGTGATATATATAGGCATAGTTTGATCTATGAGGAGTATTTCTCAATTGTGTTTGATTATGTTGAAACTTCCCTCTTGAGCCATTATTAGTGGTATTTCCTTTTTTGAAAACCTTTTGCTCCATAACATAGTTAGAAGCATTATTCTCTTTAGCCTTAATAAAGACTATTTAAGAAGAGGAGGGAGCCAATGAAGTAATGGCATTATAACCTAATCCATATTTGATAGATGGACTTCTTTGAGCCTCAAGGATGGAGCTTAACTTCTCCTTTCCTTTAATGAACTTATTAAGATTTTCCTTTAGTTTAAGGTTATTAACTATGAGAGACTCTAGCTCTTTAGCTAGAGTTTCTTAACTGGTAGCACTTTCTTTCAAGGATTTGTTCTCTTTTTGAAGAGAAGAGGTATTGGAAATAAGAGTCTCAATGCTTATAATGAGTTTGGCGATTTTAGAATACAACTTATCTCTAAAGTAGGAGTCAAAAGGATTGTCACCATCACTATCATTATCACTACTAGAAATGCATTCACTTAAGGGTTTATTTGACTACTCCTCAGTTTCCATGGGATAGAGGTTAGCTGGATCATTTCTTGTTTCATCTTCATTAGGTTTGAAATCACTAGTGTCATCCCATGTGGATGTATACACTTCCTTTCCTTTCTTGGAGGTGTACTTTTCTTGATCTTAAGACAGTCTGATTTTATATGCCTTTTCTCATTGCATTCATAGTAAGTGAGTTGACTGTTGGTGCCTTTCTTCTTATAGTTCCTTATCTTTTTACCCCTTTTGTTTGAAAGAAACTTCTTTACTTAGTTGATGATGAAGGCAAAATGCTCATCTTCATTACTATTTTCATCATCACTTAAAGAGGAAAAAGTTAGTAAGAAGTAGAAGGAGTTTTGAAACGTACCTCTTTGGTTTTTAATGCAAAGTCTTCTTTTTCATCCTTGTGTTTTCAGCAGACATCTCAAGATTGATCTCATGAGCTAATAGCTTTCCTATAAGCTCATCAATTGACATGACTACTAGTTTGTTGGCTTCCTTTATAATTATCTTCTTAGCTTCCCACTTATCTTTGGGAGTGTTTTAAGAATTTTTACTACCAAGTCCTCATTTGTATATGACTTCTCCAAGGTTTTGAGAGTACCCAAAATATCTATGAATTTGTTGTACATCTTAGTAATAGTTTCACCAGGTTGGTATATAAATGTTTCATACATGTATGTATGCATTTGTATATTTTCTTTTTTACTTCATTGGTTCTTTCATGTCGAGTTTGCAATGTGTCCTATACCTCTTTGGCTGATGTATACATTTGTAACTTGGCATGTTGCGACTTGTTAATTGCACAGGAAAGAACATGCATTGCTCTTCTATTCTTTAGGTTTGTCTTTTTTTTTCTTCAACAATCCACTCATTTTTTTGGCTTTGGTACTAGAACATCTCCAACTAGTTTTATTGGTACCTTTCTTCCTTCATTTGCAATGTCCCATAAGTTAATGGTTTCTTTATCAAGGAAGATCATTATACAATTCTTCCAATAGCCATATTCATCTGCCTTGAAGAATGGAGGCTTATGGATGGATTGTGATTCTTCATGACTTGCCATGATCTTTGCTTTGTGCACTTAAGCTTTGATCAAGAGACCAACTTTGATACCAATTTTTGTCCCTTATGCCCTAGATGAGGGGTTGAATAGGGCAATGGCAAGTATTAAAAATTAAAAATAAGTACGAAAAAAAAGAAAAATTAAGATAAGATTTATAGATGTTTGACACAATTGGCTTATGTCCTCTCCTTTAGTATCTCCATTAGAGCCTTCATTGTTTTGATAGCTTAAGGTGCTATCAACAACCTTTAAAAAGGTAAGTCTTTGAGCACTATAAAGCCATTATAAGTGATAGATTTTCAAG
The DNA here is from genome assembly GCA_949677035.1 of Omphalea diandra. Lineage (NCBI taxonomy): Eukaryota > Viridiplantae > Streptophyta > Magnoliopsida > Malpighiales > Euphorbiaceae > Omphalea > Omphalea diandra. Next base: position 17,198 of record CATIWR010397705.1, read on the forward strand.
ATTTATCAACCTCTTACAAGTAGTTTCATAAATACTACGTAACCTTAACCCAAAGTAGTTTTAAGGTACTACCTTAAACCTTTCACAAGTTATAATTTTTTGGGTTTCTCAATCTAAGATTTCCTCAAACTAAATATATCAATTTAGGAAGGAGGAAAAACTTTTTCACTCAAGCAATAAAATCTCTTTAAGTATTCTTTCAAAGTATGCTTGATGAGGTTGAGAATGTGAAGAGAATTTTTGAAAAGCTGTTTTTTCAAACTCTATTTTGAAGATAATTCTTGTAAGCTTGAGTAATGAACTTCTCTTGATTATTAGATCACTCTTTCTTAACCATTTTGATTGAGAATAACTTTCATAATAAAATACTCGCTTAATGGAATAGTTCTTTATGAATTTTTGTTGATAGCAGGTCTTTTTATATCATGAACAAAGATCTAGCCATTAAAAAAGAAGGTGTCACTTCACATTACAATTGTAGGCTTTCAATGCTCATTGAGTATCCTCCACACCCATTCCTAAGGCATCAACCATCGTGGATTTTATGTAAAAAGGTGGTTATCAAGTAAAATACACCTTCAACAGTCATTAGCTTTATCAAAACATCCATTGGGACTAGCATTTAGAGAGAAGCTGACTCGAGGCTCCTCGTTTGACTTTTACATTTGTTTAATTCACTTTTTCTTCAATGAACATTGGATAAAAATAATGGTCATTTAATGTCTGTTAGAGGAAAATCAATGCCTATTGTTGATTATCAGAAATTATGAACTTGATGCTCTATTTTACAAGGTCTACATAAGTCCTTCAACAACTATTGAGGAATTCTCAATGCCCGTTGACAACACCTTTAACACCTGTTGAGATATGAATGTCCCTCATTGAGGGGTCCAGTGCTTATATCTAAAATTATAACATTTTTCAATGCCTATTTATGAATTTCCAATGCCCGTTGGATGTGCTCAATGCTTGTTGAGATATTGAGTGTGCCTTATTGGGAGGCTAGAGCCTTTAACATAATATAAAGAGCTTTTTCAATGCCTATTGTGAAGGACTAAAACCTGTTTCAAATTCTAGTGAGTTTTGCTCAATATAAGGCATTTTGTCCAACACCTATTATGAAAATGTAATGCCTATTATGAGGGCAAGATCAAAGCCTATTGCAAAAATGCAACACCCATTATATGGTTAAATATGCACAGCCATGTTAGAGCAATTGTCTAATGCTTGTTGGGAATATGCCAATACCTATTGAGAAGTTTAAAAGGCTATGTTCAAGATGAAGTGTCTCTTCTACACTTGTTGTGACATTTCAATGCCCGTTGCGAGGTCTACAATGCTTGTTAAAGGTAGACAACACTCATGGTCCTGTTAAACTGAGTTTGCCTTAGTCATCACTCTCTAATACTTTGAGTTTTCAAACATAATTCCTTCATAGTCCAAAATGTTGATGTACCTATAAGTTCTAACACAAATAACTTGGACAAAGGTTGGCTCTTTGACTTATTTATAATCGTCAAAATAGGACTTGGAACCTTGAGGTTCAACATACCATTGGTTATAAGTTTAAATTTTCTCTTTTAGTCCTTGTTCACTCCTTCATTACGTCCATCCATCTCCTAATCCCTATATGCTCCTAATACTTTTACATAAGCTCTAAAACACCATTATTTATGATATTATAACATGCATATAACATATGATAATTTGTCATGCAATTATGCAAACCTCACATCTGTGTTCAAGTGCCCTAAATGCAATGGTATAAGTGTCATCGTCATGCTTATGAAATACATTAATATAAATGATCATTTATCCAATGCATATATATTCATGTGAGATTGCAAATCATTTATGAAATAGGTCTGTTCATATGAGTATGTTAATGAATGAGGACAAGGATGCTACATTTTCTCTCCCTAACTCCTTGACAAAGACTTTATTGAATGATATTCTCTCCTTAGGTTCACCTCTCTCCTTAAGTTCACCTCTCTCTCTCTCTCTCTCTCTATCTAATTTTGGCTAAATTTTCTCTTTAAATAATGCCCTAATCAAATTTTCAAGAAAGGAACTTTCAAAGCTCAGAATTAGAAAAGAATCCTTGAATATTTCTGATTTGTGATTTTGATTTAATTGAAGAGCACAATCGTGTGCACGGGTATGCTATTAAATGATTGCTTTTTTGAGAAAAAAAAAACACAACTATGTTTCTTAGGTGTGCTTGGTTCCTTTCATCCTACCATTCTTATGCATGGTCATGTGCATGTATGTGCTCAATGTTTCTATCCTCCTCAACCTCCCTCCTCAAATGAAGGCATAACTGTGCTTGGAATGCATGGGCATTCTTCTCCTAGATGCTTCTTGACCTTAGGTGAGGCACGATTATGAGCATGGACATGCTTCACCTCTTTTTCTTCTTTTATTCTTCTTTCTTCAATTCTTTTCCTACAAACAAAAAATATATTTAATAAGGTTCAACTAATTGCAGAAATGAAGCATTAATTTATAGATTGGAAAAGGAATCATATGTTAATTATAAGACTAAATAAATTCCCCCTAAACTTGAACTCTTATTTATCCTTAAGCAAAAATGAATTACTTTAAAGCAAACTTCAAAATTCTAATTATTAAGATCAAGTGCTAGGTCTTGAAGAGAAGATTTTTCTCAACTATAACCATGAATTTCTTGAATTAAGAGAAATTACTTATTATAAGAATAGGTTCAAAATCTGAACATGCATTGCTTTCAATCAATCAAACACAACAAAAGTGTGTGTGTGCCTTGGCATCATTTTCATGCAATATTTTGACTTTCTTTCTCACATAATTTCAACAAGATACCACTTAGATTATAAAGAATCACATGTGTCCATAGGCGAAACTAATCCATCCTTTTCCACTAATGTAGATTTTTACCGACTTTGAAGATCATGAAGTCTTTTTAAAGCTTGTAATGTATGGATTAAGGCTTTGGCTAATCAAAAGTGATCAAGTCTAAAACAAGAGAATTTTTGCTAAGACATTAGCTATAGATGATGTGAAGTATGATGAAGCAATGATGTACATAGCTTATACTCTTATTTTGTAAAATACTCATAACACCTTTATTGCTTTCTCTTTTATGGCTTGAATTCTACTTTGCTTTTTTTTTTTTGTTTGAAAGAAACAAAAAATGTGAAAGAGCAAAATATCAATTTTTCACCCCCAAACTTACATTGATCTTTGAGCTAACAATGAATGAGCCTCTTTGCCACTTCTTTCCAAGTGTGCATATAAATATCACAACATAAAACTCCTCATTATATATCTATGTCCCAACTTATATTCTCTGGATAGGGGAGGTAAAATAGTATTTAGGGTATATGGTTAACATGCAGGATGTGCGTGAAGGAAAGGAAGACTATTAACACTCTCTAAGGAATATTTCCAGAAGGTTTAAATGGGGTAATAATAAGGAATATTAGGGTAACCAATTAATGCCTTAATCATTTCTTTAAGATTACTAAGCTATAAGATTTTGCCTTAAAGGATGTCTTAGTAAGTTATAGCACATGTAGAAGTTTTCATTTTGCTTAAAATATGCATGATTAAAAAATCTCATAATGCAATTCCAATTATGCCAAGTGTGCTCAATGTTGTTTGAATATGCTTGATCAACTATTGGCAAAAACATGCTAAATTAGAAATAATTATTATCACAAGATTTTAGCTTAAGTAAATTCAAACTATGGTCATAAATTTTCTTCATTGAATTTTCACTTTAAGACCCAACACCTAACTCCTAACTAAAAGAATTAGAATTATAAAGTATGGTTGTAAATAACAATCTTACTTTAAATAAATCATGCACATAGTCATGCAATATTGCTTATAATTACCCCCAAACTTAAAGATCATTGTCCTTAATAATAAGAATCAAAAGAAGAAAAAGGAAAAAAAATATAAACTTCCCTTAATATAATGGCAACTTATCACGATTATAGCTATAAAAAAAAAAAAACACATCCAAAGGCATGAGAAGAGGCTTCAAGCCTTACATTAGCCACAAAGAAGCGCATTAGAAACAATGCATAAGTTTAAAAATGATTCTAACATGGCAACACAAATAAACTAAAAGGCAAAAACAAAGTACATAAAAACAACATAACACAAGATAATAAAGGATGGATGGTTAATCTTGGGATGAAGGAGCTGGAGGAAACCTAACATGGTTGAAATATACTTGGATACAACTACTCACATAGCTGATGATTTTGCTATTAAGGGAGGCTAGCTTTAAGTGAACTTCATCATCAAAATTCTTCTTCCATTGATCCATATGTTCTAGCTTAGATTCCAATCATTCCAAGACACCTTCTAAGCGACCCAAAGAAATAGGAGGAGGTGGTGGTGCATGCAAAGAACTCCCTTCAAGGGCTACCTTGGTATCATCCTTACCATTACCAGCCTCTGAGTACTTATTCAACTCATAAGAAGGCCCATTCTTCACAATAAGCCCCATGCACAACATGGCATCATAAGATAGCAAACTAGAACCTTTCCTTTGTGCCCCATGCATAACATGGCATCATAAGATAACAAACTAGAACCTTTCCTTTGTGTTAGACCATCAGTTTGATAAGGATTATAAAGACCTAATATTGCGCAACACAAGGGACAAAACCACCTACTAGGATATCCCCTAAATCTTTTTTCGTTACATTCCCCATGTGATAGATAATCCATCAAGCTGTGTTAATGGTGATATTGTACTAGAAACACCATAAAAGTAGTAGTTTAATGTAATATACTCCATTATTATTATCCCTTCTCTTGACATCGAATAAGATATCAATCCATGCATATATTTCAAGGCCAGATTCTTATCTCTCATATCTTGCTAATTCTAGCTATTTAAGGTTTTTACCCTCCCAATAATGCCCAAGCCTCTTAATTATCAAAAGCTAAAGGAAAATCATTAATCCCATCATTCTCTAACTCAAATACCTTAGCAACTTCATCAAGAAAAAGCAAGTAATTCTTTCCATAAAGTTGGAATGATATAGTTCTAAAAGCATAAATCGCCCTAAAGGTTGAGTATCAACATATAGAGAACTTAAAAATTCTAAGCTCAATTCTTTGTAAGAATTCAAATAAACTTATGCATAGTTTTCCCATTTAAAAACCTTTAAAAATTCCTTGATTTCATCAATCAAACCTATAACTGCCAAAGCTCTCAAATCCATGAATTTAGTTTGCAAAAGAGGGCTTTTGGAAAGCATTTCATACCTGGCCTCATGCTCTTTTTTGATAAAGGTTGGTTTACCCCTAGAAGATGAAGGATTTGTGGTGGTTGAGCCTAATTTGTACTTGGTAGTGGTCTTGATCTAATTTAGGCATGAAGAGGTCAAGAAAGGTGTGATTGAGGAAGGAAGAATAAAGTTTTAAGGAGGATTATTGAAGGGAAGGGTAGATATTGGGAAAAGGGCAAAAGGAGCACAACTGTGCTAGGGTAGGAAAAGGAGAAAGTAAGAAGAAATGAAGGAGGGATGAGGGTTTAAAAATTGAGATTTGAAAGCTGCATTACCATGCATTATAGGTTTAAAGGACATGGATACACATAAGGGTGTGTTCAATCTTTCTATCTAATGGTTAACGAAGGCATACAACTGTGCACATGGACGTGCTTCAAGTTTCTGCCTTAATGGTTACAAAAGGGCATGATTGTGTACATGGCCATGTGTGACATGAGATTTTGAATCCTCTTCTTTCATTTGAGACATGGTCGTGTGCAGAAGTATTCTTAAGCTTGGATTGGGCTTTTTTTTTTTTTTGTGAATTGATCTTTAAAATGGCCATGAATCTTACCTTTCATGGTCATAACACATCTTTGGCATCTTAGAAACATAAAATCAATAAAAAATATCTAAATTCAAACAAATTGTAGGGCATCATGTTATAATTAAAAGTAAGAAGAGAAAACTCCCATAAACTTAGCTTGACAATTGCAGCTTGATGTTATTACACAAATCATCTACATAAACAACCATATATACAAAAACAACTTAAGATACAAAATAAACCAAGACAAACTAAAAAACACAAGAAAAAGGAAAGGAGAAAATAGGGGGATTGCCTAAAAAACATACTAGTTTAAAGTCTCTAGCTTGACCCTTATGCTTGATTTCTATGCACAAGTATGCGGGAGATAAAGAGTCACCCCTTTTTGTTCACTTTTTTCCTCATAATATGGCTTTAATGGATGTCCATTTACTTTGAAAATTGCACATTAGACTTTGCAATTTCGATGGCACCATGAGAATAAACTTTTGACTACGACAAATGGTCTCGACCATTTTGATTTGAATATGCCTAAAAAGAAATGCAACCTTGAGTTGAAGAGGAACACCTTTTGCCCTTCCTTGAACTCCTTTTTCAAATTGTGACTATCATGCCATCAATTGATCTTTTCCTTGTAATTCTGGTTGGTCTCATAGGCTTAAAGCCGAAGGGCTTCAATTTCATTATGCTGAAGTTTCCTCTTTTCTCCAGTAAGTTGCAAACCAAAGTTTAGAAAATTAATTGCCCAATAAGCTTAATGCTCTAATTCAATCGATAAGTGGCAACCTTTTCCAAACACTAAGTGGCATCTCGTGTGTGGTTCTATACATCTAAAGTGCATCGAGAAGATTTAAAGACCAATGATTCCCTAAAAAGTTGATCGTCTTCTGGAGAATATACTTGATTGCTTTATTTGACACCTCCATTTGGCTATTCATTTGAGGATGATTTGGTGTGGCAATCTTATACATTACCCCATACTTTTGAGTAAGGAATGAAATTGCCTGTTGCAAATGTATGATTCTCCATCACTTATAATTGCATGCAGGGCTCTACAGGTCATGAAGATATGTTTCTTTAAGAATAGGAGCACCACTTTGGCATCATTTGAAGGAATGGCTATGGCTTCAGCCCATTTGGAAATGTAGTTGATTGCCACTAAGATGTATTGATTCCCAAATGACTTTAGAAAGGGGTCAATGAAATCAATTCCCCATGCATCGAAAAGCTTCACTTTAATGATAGAATTTAAGGGCTTCTCATTCCTTTTGGAGATACTACCTGTTCTTTGGCACTTATCACAAGCCTTAACAAAAGCAAAAGAATCAATAAATAATAAGGGCTAAAAGAATCTGCTTTATAATACCTTAATCGTAATTTTTGATATGTCACCTAAATGTTTGAAATGTTGTTAGAGTATATGGCTCCCACAAGCTTGGGGGATGGTTATCGTATACCCCTCATTTAACATACCTAAAGGTACTTAGCTTGCAAGTGATAAATCTTTTTCACCATCTTATAAGCCCAAATGGAGCTTAGGTCTTAATCTTGAAGAACCAATCAGTTAACTAAAAGGAAAACCTAGTGCATGTGGTCAAGTGTGAAGACTATATGAATGTAATAAGAACTTGACTAATAAAGGCAGCATATAAATATAAACTAAAGATTCATAAAGTCAACTCCAATAGTCCTTAGTGGACCCGCCACTGTGATTGCCTTGAATTTCATGATTATGCTAGAATAAATGGAATCTTACTTATAACCCCTACCTTTTATTAATCATCGAGGGATCGAGAGGACGAGGGTCATACATTAGTAATAACCCTTAGTCATGGCACATGATTTAGATCAATAGGGGATCCTTGAAGCCTTACGCAAGATTGAAGCCTTTTCTGAAGTAGTTGTCAATAGGTAACCAAGGTGAGACATTATATTTGTACCATTCCTAAATAAAATGTGGAGTCACCACCTGACTTTGGTTAGGACAAGAATTCAAGCGAGGATAAATTTTGAGCCTATCTAAGTCAAGTAGAAGGGCCAATCCATCTTCACCCCATCAGAGATCAAGTTCGGGAGTTGGGTACAACTTGTAGATGAGGTTATGCATCCCTAACTCACCCGAATATAGGATTCGGCCTTTAGGCAATCAATAGTTCATTTTTATGCTTTGCCTTTATTAATCAATTTCCTATTTATCCACCTAGGCACATTTATCTAAACAAGCCATCAACCATAAAAATCAAGGATGTATTGCATGAATGATATGCATGATGCAAAATAATAATGGAATATATATACGAAGGGGATGTGGGATACATATCTAAATGGTAGGATTACATGCAATGAACTTAAATAGGTAAAAAAAAATGTGTTAGTTAGCTTTCCTAACTTGAAAAAATGAGCACAAATTAGTACTCAAAATAAGAATAAGGAAGAAGAAAATAACCCTTAAAACATACTAGGAATGAATAATCAAAGTATGAGTATATCACCTTATCCTTGAAGCTTAGGGTCTTAGCCTATTAGTCCATAAGGTCTAATATCATTGGCCATGTTAGGGGGTCTATTAAGAAGTCTAACCTACTATCCATATTCATCCATAAACACATAAGGCATAATATGACACATACCACATAATAATAGCATGCAATGGCATCAATGGAAAAGGCACACTATAATAAACATGCAAAGAAAGACTAAGGAACGTTTAAGGTAGAATGTAAATACCCAAATAAGGGATCATAGAATGATAGAACCCTCTCCTAACCTGCCTTAGTCATCTTTATATATTACCAAGAATAATGAGGGTTACACTTCTAGCCACTGAAAGGCTAATATGCACATATAATTATAGAATGACCAAAATACTAAAATAAAATGTTAAAAACTCTTTAGAACAAAATAATAAACACTAAAATTGGGGTCCTTATATAATGAATCCTCTCCCAAATGCATATATGGTTAGTGGTGCCATAAGGGGAAATAAGAAGGAAGGGGGTAGCCATGGAATGGGGCTAACCCATCTCTCACCATAATAATGATGATAAAAATGATAAATCCCATAAGTAAATAACGTAAATTCCAACTAAAAAAATGATAAATCAAAGGGTCCTTAGTTTTATTGAACCTCTTCCTATCATATTCTCATGATGAAGCACATAAAGAAAATAAAGCATAAGGAAGAAAATATATATAGACCAAAACATGTATTTTGGTGATCATAACCTCTAAGAATAAGGAATGAAGGTCACAGGTCTTTATAACCTACTCCATTCTTATTATAAAAGGCTCATAAGATCATAAAAGCCTTAAAACAAGTATGGAACAAAGTTGCATGAATAGTGTTATGAGCAGTAATAGTGAGATGCATAGACCATAAAGTAGTATGTATAACCCACTCAGTGGTCTTTTCAAATCACTAATCGGTTGTACAACCCATTAGGGACTATTGAAACTGAAATAAAAAAATTAAAAAAAAAGGAAGTAGAAGAATAAGAAAGGGGTGGGGGAAAAGTCATTTACTAGCTTAAATATTATCTTTTGCCTTCAAAGGTACTTTAGTGTTAGAATCTTCTTTAAATGCAAAGGAAAAGAATGTTAGAAGTAAGGGCAAAGCTTAGTTTTACCTTGGAAAAGAATGTTAAAAGTAAGGGCAAAGCTTAGTTTTACCTTGAATCTTTTAGGTGCGTGTTAGGCATTTGTCTTTTCGATTTAGGTGTGGTATTTTTAAGGTTTGAGAGACCAGAGTTTGGTTAAGGTAAAAAGCCTTTCCCTTTCTCTCTCTAATGGGAGGGGTATTTATAGAAGGAAAGAGTAAAAAGCCTAATGGCTCAGTTTCCACTTGATCCCTTCCTTTTCCTAATCTTTCTGATGACAAGATGAACGAATCTTCTAGAGTTTAGGGTTTGGTATTAGTCTGTAAAACTGAAAGGTTATTTATATAGACCTTTGGTTAGTTATATAGCCAATTAGGTTATCTAGGGCACAGTTCTAAAAGCTTCATCCTTTTTGGCCTTTAGTAGGTTATTTACATAACCATTTAAGTAGGTTATACATACATCTATTGAAATTCCAAATTTTGGCTTTTAGGCTTGGACTTTTGTAGGATGTGTTAAGTTCAAGGTTTATCCAAGCTTTTGCCACTTTCTTAGACACTATTTCCCCTATTCTTTACAAAAGAATTCAAGTAGTTTTTCATCGTTAGACTCACATCCCAAGGACCCAAAATCTAGTGCTCACACTTGCTCTCTTTTTATTGGCCTAATAATCACTTCTGAAGCCAATTTCTTCCACCTCATTATATAATCATTGAAACTCTTACTGGCTTTCTGCCTTAGTAAATCCAAATCCTATATAGTGACTTCTAATGTTAAGTTGCAAGCATAGTGTTTCTTCAAAGCTTTTATTAGCTCTTTCCAATCTCCCCTAGTCGTCTTAGGTAGATTATAGTACTAATTATTTGCAAATTTTTTAACAATAGTTTAAAAAGTTTAATCATAGTGTCTATGGGCATTATAGATATCTTCATTATCAACACATGAGAATGGATATGGTCGGATATATCTTAGGTTCTAGTGAACTTAGGAAGCTCAAATATTCTGAAACAAGTTGGAAGCTTCTCAGGTTATAAGCATGCAACTCCTCAATATCAGTTCCCCTTTCCAAACCCCTAGTGTTTATAGTCTTTTATATCTTCTCCAACTATTTAGTATGGTCATCAAATTAAGTACTTTACTTTCCACTTTCCATCGATATATTAAGAGTTGCTATAGTACTTCCTATTTCTATAACAATCTTACTTTTGTGATACTCTTTCATTCTAAACAAATCATCATCAATAAACATAATTTAAGGTGCCTTTTTCCCTTGTCCATTCTACTAGTAAATGCATCGTTCTTCTTTAAAATTTCATTAAGGCACTTGTTTACCTCCTCAACAATTATCTCCTCCATCATATGATTGAGGCTAGCCCTTATCTTTTATATAATCTCGAGTGGCACCATTAGCTCCATCAATAATTCTAGTCTTTAGATTGCTCTTCTTTTCCATGAGGATTTGGATGGAGTTATGATAGCTATAAAATAAGGATTATTAGCATGATGCATGAACAAATAATTAAAAAATGTATGGATGAAATGCACATGTTGTTTGTAAAATATCCTTCCAACCTTATTGCTGCAACACACAATTCTAAAGGCTCCTTTTTAGGTATGTTCTTATTCTCTTATCAACATGAGATAAAAAATATGTATGATCCCTTCAATCCAAGTAGGGTAGGAGTCCCAAAAGGACATATGTACTTAAGCACTAAGGAAACTAATAAAAAAGTTACATTCAAAAGGAAAGAGTTCACATTACTAGAGAAGATATACAAGCGAGTAAAAGAATCACTTTAACAAAGAAGAGAAGGGATGTACATAAGAGTTTACATAGGAAAAAAATTTACATGAAAAAAGCCATTTACATAGTAGGGATGAGGAATATAAAAGCGTAAACATAGGGGATATTTAAATCAAAGGGAAGTAGAATAATATTATATTTACATGGGATATTTAATCATGTTCTTTGGGATTTCAACACTTCTTTTGAAGAAAAAATGCAAACAGAAGGGTGCCCTATTCTAAGGTGCTATTGTTCAAAATGGTTGTCATGGTTTAGGGTTCCTATAACCTTGAGGGACTGTTGTTGTAACCCCTCCCCCCCATTTGATATACCTAAAGGCACTTAGCTCATAAGTGATGAACCCTCTTTGCCATGTCCTAAGCCCAAATAGAGCTTAAGTCTCAAGTTTAGAGAATCCATTAATTTATCCAAGGGCAAACCTAGTGCATGTGGTGAAGTGTGATGGCTACATGAATACAATGGATTTATCAGCAACATAAATAAAATACTAAATGTGAACCAAAGATTAAATGAAAATTCAATTAAGTCCCTAGTAGAGTCGACATTATGAGTGCTATCGATTTTTAGGTTTGTCAAACTAGTGAAATTTTACTTATGACTCATACCTTTGATAGATTAATAGAGGATCAAGAGGACGAATGTCGTACATTGGTATGACACTAAGCAGTGGCATATGTTTAGGATCATCAAGATATCCTTAATAAGGCCTTTCATAAGATAAAATTTATTTTCTAAAGTTATGGTCAATAGGGGACTAAGGTGGGATAATGCATTAGTACCATCCCTAATCTAAATAGAGTTGCCACCTAAATTTGGTCCATAAATGAATCTGATAAGGATAAATTCTAAGCCAATCTAAGTCATTGAGAAGGCCTAATCCATATTCACACTAATTAAAGATTGAGTTTGAGAGTTAGATATGACTTAGGGAAGAGGTTAGGCACCCCCAAACTACCCGAATTCAGGGATTTGACCTTTAGACATCTTTAGTTTGCTTTTTACCACATTAGCCTTGCTATTGATTAATCCAATTATCATTGCTAAACATGTTTCTAGCACACCTCAAACAAGCACATACTATCCATAACATTACAAACATTCACTAAAGCGAGGGTGATACAACCAAATTCTCAATTGGGTGTGGTCATACAAAATCAACAAACATAAACATGGAAATCAAAGTCAAAAGGCCTATGTATCCTAACCTATAAATACTAAATCAAACACATTAATTAACATACCTAAATTAAAGAGGTAAAAAAATTAAACCACCCTAAGTTTAAAGGTGCCATCAATCTATACACTGCCCATTTCATAATCATCTCTAAGCCTAAGGGACCTAACATGCATCTATGTCCAAGTATCATATTGCCCATAATCCTAACATCACATGAAGACATGAATAAGGAAGATAATAAGTAAAACATGAACACATAAATGAAGAGAAAAAATATAAACACATAATGTGAAAATGATATGTAAATGTACTTAAAGGATGAAGGAGAGGTCATGGATAAGTCATTAAACCACCATATTAAAATCCTAAGATCATTATATCCTTATCTAAAGTTGCTTGAAAAAACAAGAGCATCCATAAAAAGACCACTAACCATAAAAAGGGTTAAGGCACTAGCATGCTCGAAAAAAAAACTTTTGTATGGCCAATGATAAGCATAATGCATTAAGCATGAAATATAATAAGGTTATAGGTCATGAAATATTTATCTTGCTACCCTAGTTCAATCAAATGATCACCTAAAAGATAATAGAATGAGTGAAAAAGCTAGATAGCTAGCCATTCCCCCATGGTGATGATGATTATAACATAACAAACAACTAACTAACACAAGTAACATTAAGAAATGAAGTTCATAAGGTCATTAAGAGTTATAATCCCTTTTATAATCATTTCCAAAATGTTCATCAATAAGGTCATTAGGAGTTGTAATCCCTTTCTTAATCATTTGCAAAATGTCATAAAAATATAAAATACAATGTAAAGGAAAAGAAGAAACATAATGAAAAAAAAGTTAGAAGCATTATAAATATAAGCTCAAAGCTATTCACTTGATCCTATCTTCATTCATTAAAAAAGTATGGGTCATTGGTCTTAAGACCTACCCTTATTCTACCACTGAAGCTCCTAAGATACCTTAAGAAATCCTAGAAGTGAAAGGAAAATGAATGAAGAAAGAGAATGAAAGTAGGTTGTCTCTTTAATTAGGTTGTACAGACCAACTAGTGGTATGTATAACTTAGTGGTCTATACATACCATAAATAGGTCTTTATAGACTATTAGGACTCTTTTTTCAAAAATGAAAAGAAAAGAAGAAGGGGGGAAGAAGGAGAAGAAAAATGGTTGCTTTGGATGCTCTTTTATGCTTGTCTTGACCTTAGAGGCACTATGGTTTTAATCAATATGCCAAAATGTAAAAGGAATGTATAAAATCAAGTCATATATGCTTTGAGCCTTCCTTAGAACTTTAAGCAAGTGGTTTGAGAGTTAGAGTTTTATATTTAGGTGGTTTTTGCAATAATGTTGGTAGAGTAACCTTATGTCAAGAAGCCTCTCCCTCTTTTTTTTTTTTTTAATGAAAGGGTATTTATAGAGAAAGAATGGGTACACCTGACCCAGAATGGCTTAGGATGCATTTAATACTTAATTCCCAATAGATAGGTTGATGAAGATTCTAGAATTAGTTTTGAGTTGTTTGTATAACCAATAAGTTAGTTGTATCGACTGCTAGTTATACAGGTATGAAGGAGTCAACAATCAACTATTCTAAAATCTTTCGCTTGTTAAGATATAGAACTTGGTTGTACAGTCATCTAAAGGCTTTTTAGTGTTTTTTGGGTTAGGCTTGCTTTGGTTTGTGTGTTTAGTTTGGGCTTGATTTAAGGTTCCTCCTCAGCCTTATTCCTTCTTTTTGTAACCTTTCCCCACATTTTTAGGGATTGATTCTATTAGTTCTCATAATTAGGGTTTCATCCTAAGGCCCAAAATCTAGTGCTCACACTTGTATTATCTTTGAATGTACCATTTATATTTGTAAAATAGTGTTGGCCTAGGGCACCAAGAATGAGGCTTCAATTGGTGTTTAATTAAAAATTAAAAAGGAAGGTTAATATGTTTAGGAAGTGAAGAAAAAGATTAGAAGAATCGACACAAAGGCTTATAATGGAATTACAAAAATTAAAGAATAGTTGGAAGAATTATTGGAAAAAGTTTCAGTCGACCTAGTACATCTCCATTGGGGGGCACTAGTGTTATTCATGAAGAAAAGAGATGGGCATATGCAATTGTGTATTAATTATAGGCAATTGAATCGAGTAACAATAAAGAATAAATATCCCTTGTCAAGAATTAATGATTCACTTGATCAACTTCAAAGTGCAATGATATTTTCAAAAATTAATTTGAGATTTGGGTATTAGTAGTTAAGGGTTGTTGAGCTAGACATGCTAAAAATTGCCTTTCACACTAGGTATGGTCACTATGAGTTCCTTATTATACCTTTTAGGTTAATTAATGCAGCTACAACATTTATGGCATTAATGAATCATACCTTCCAACAATATCTTGATAAGTTTATTATTGTGTTTATTGATGACATTCCCATATGCTACACTTCAATGGAAGCCTGTGATAGATGATAAAAATATAGAAGTTTAGAGGAATGATCCATATTTACAAAAAGTGTTATTAAGATACATGAAGGTAAGTTGACTGATTTTTCAATTAGAGATGATGGGATAATGGTGATGGGTAATCGAGTCTACATATTAAATGTTGATGGTTTAAGATCAAAGATTATGTATGAGGCACACAATGCATATATGTTATGCACCTTGGAAGTACAAAAATGAATAGAAACCTATGGTCACATTTTTTATAGTTAATGATGAAGTAAGACATGGCTAAATTTGCATCAAGATGTTTAATTTGCTAATAGATCAAGTCAGAATATTAAGCGTCGGTAGGTAAGTTACGCATCTTTTACCTATTCTTATATGGAAATGGGAGAAAATTTCAATGGATTTTATTATTGGTTTGCCTCAAACACAAAAAAGGCATAATGTTATTTTGGTTATTATAGATAAACTCATAAAATCTACACACTTTTTGCCCATACGACAAACATATTCACTCTATAGACTGGCTAAAATATATGTTGCTTAGATTGTGAGATTACATGGCAATCCTATTTCTATTGTGCCATATAGAAATCCTCAATTTACTTCTTATTTTTGGAATAGCTTATAAATAGCCTTAGGTACTCATTTGAATTTTAGCACTGCTTTTCACCCACAGACTGACAACCAATCAGATAGGACTATTCAGACATTGAAGGATATGATGTGAGCTTGTGTTTTAGAATTCAAACGCAATTGGGATGATTATTTGTCTTTAATGGAATTTACATATAATAATAGCTACCATTCCGGCATTGGTATGACACCATGTGAAGCTTTGTATGGTAGGAAATGCAAAAGTCTAATTAGAATATTGAAGGGATTAGACAATTAAAGGGTCTTGAGATGGTACAAGATACAACGACGAAAGTTCAAGTAGCTAAAAGATGTTTACAAGCTACTCAAGAAAGGCAAAAAGGGTATGTTGATAGACATAGATGAGAAATAGAATATCAAGTTGGAGATAATACATTTTTGAAGGTTTCACTAGGAAAAGGCATTATTAGGTTTGGTAAATAGAAAAAGTTGAGTCCAAGGTATATTGGGCCATATGAGATCATAAAGAGAATTAGATCTTTGGCATTACTAGCAGAATTATCTCAAATACATGATGTTTTCCATGTTTTGTGCTCCGAAGGTATCATTCTAATACTAGCCATATATTATCAGAGTTAATGATTGAATTATTTGATGATATGACTTATCATGAAGATCCAGTTGAAATCTTTGATCAACAACTAGAATAGTTGAGGAATCAAGTGATAATAACGATTAAATTGAAATGGGGCCTTCATTCGCCTAAAGAAGCTACATGGGGAGTAGAGGAACATATGAGATGACTATATCCCTATATATTCCTAAGTTCTAGTAATAAATTCAAGAATGAAATTTCCATAAGAGAGGGAGAATTATAACATTCTCAACCTAATTCATTTGTATTTTAATTATGTTATATATGCATATATGCATTACATGACATGAGTATGAACATAAATATGATATTTGCATAGTTGCATAACAAATTCTCATATGTTATGTGCATGTTCTAATACCTTAAATAAAGGTGTTTTGGAACTTTTTAAAATTATAAGGAGTATGTAGGGATTGGTAGATGGACAGAGGTGATGAAGGAGTAAAGAAAAAGGAGAAAAAGAGAAAAATTGAGCTTTTAACCAATAGTAACAAGCCATCATGATTTTGTCCTATTAGAGTAGGTATACAAATTAAATTTCTCTCCCTTTAGGATCATATTAGTGAGGAAAAAATGTAATGGGGTATGGCAAAAAAAAGAGAAATGAAGAAATAAAGAAGGAAACAAAAAAGAAGAAAAAAGAGAAGAAAAAGAAGGTAACTAGTTAGGAAAAAACATAATGTTTTTCAATTTTTGGCAAAAGAGGTAAGTAATTTAATCTTATTTCCATATAAAATTCCTTCCCCATATCATGTTAAATATGCATTAATAGTAAGAATTATGAAGTAATTATAAATAGAGTTCATGTATGGAAGTTAAAGCTTAAGAGAAATAAGAGATGATTCTGTAGGTTTGGTTATTAGAGTATATTGTTGCACCTATGATTTCATAACCCTAAAAGATGAATAAGGTAATGTGCTATGAATTAAAGTTGTAGGTCTATGTCTCATATAAATACCTATAAAATAGTTTTTCCAAATAAGTGGTGTGTGAATAGATATAGCCCACTGATTGTGACTGATTCTTGTGGGGCCTGCTAAGTAATTAAATCTATTTTCCATGAATTTGATGGGCCTAGAGTCAGAATTAGATGAAGTGCAAACTTAAAATTTATAGCTTTATATATTGTCTAATTGCTTGTAAAGCAATTTTGCTTAATATTTTATTTGTTAAGAGATATGGCTCCTTAATCAGGACTGATCTTGAGCAAAGTATGAGATTAACCACTTCTTTTAAGGACCATAGAAGTTGAATTAGAGAATGTGTAAAAGATTAAAAAAAATGTTAACTTATATGTTAACTAATTGGCCCTAAAGTAGTTTTCAAATTGAATTCTACATTTTGATATATGATTAAGTTTACGGGACTATTTAGCATATAATTGCACCCAAAATAGGACAAATTTCTAAAATTCATCGTATATTGTGTAGTATATATTTTAGGATTAATTTTGGATATGTTATACTCATATATGTCTAGTTTAATTAGAAAAAAGAATCAAGTCAATTAGATTTATGGGGAAAAGTAATTATATAAATAGCCTACTAAGGTCATGATATATTACAAGAGCATACATGCATATTAATATAAAAATATTACTTTGTCATCATGGATTGATTTGGTGTATTGAAATAGGTCCTTAAGGCAATGAAGCTAATATTGGAAATAAGTTGGACCATCCATGGTTTAATAGTTTGAAGGAGGAGGTAAGCATATAACTAATGGTATTTAAACATGTGATCGGTTAAATGCTATGTACTTGTACATGATGGATTGAAATGTTGTTTAATGAGATGATATTGATCAATACTTTGATGAAAGGATTGTTATATTTTTGAATTATTTATTTTATAAGATATTGATAAATTATGACTAAAGAATGGAAGTATGATGTGTTATGATTTGCAAGGTTAATGGGTGTGGCTATTAGTCATTATATTGCCAGAATTTTGATGGATTTATAAATGTTTTGCTTAAGGACTAATACTTGATATTGTTTAGCCAAAAATAATATTTGATAGCCTATGTGGCAATGATTTATATCCTGTATGGCAATAATATATAATAACTTGTATGACAACAATTTTTGATAGCTTGTGTAGCAATGATATCCTATAGCCTGTCAGGCAATAAAATACGATAGTTTTTATGGCAATAATATAAGATAGCCTATGTGGCAACAATATTTAATAGCCAGTGTGGAATGATATCTTATAGCTTATGTGGCAATAATATATTATAGCTTGTATGACAATAATATTTGATAGCCTATGTGGCATTAAAGATTAAAACTATTTATTTTGTGCATGGATGAGATGATGAGTTATTATATTTAAATGCTTGTTATATTAATTATGAGTGAAGTATCATTATGTGTTTACTTGTTGAGTATGCAATCTCACTCTTTTGCATTAAATTTTCTTTCAAGAAGAGTAGACTAGAGATTGCATCTAGTATGCATTTTAAAGTTATTGGATAGAAATCTAATAAAGGTTAGGCCAGTATGTAGTCTATTAGTTTGTTAAGTCATGTATGTTTTATTGTAAATAGTTACTATGTTGTGATACAAGATACATAGTGTGTTCAAAATTATAGAAAGAAAGATTTTTTAACGATAATAGGCTGGCATGAGAGAATTTTAATGATGTTATGTAACTTTAGTACTTCACGATTTATGGATGTGTTAATACACATGCTTTAGAAATGATTAGTGATTGGGACATCATAATAAAGGTTGAGCCATCTCTTATGGTCATTGACCGATAGTGGGACCCTTTATTCAGGAGTGGTACTTGGTTGAGTGCATTTTTCACTAGTGTAAGGGCCTAGATGCACAACCTACCTTGCAGCATCTGCTCATTAGCTTATTTTGGGTGAGGGATTTAAAGGGTATGGAGCTTATCCTGATATTATGCTTCTCAAGTATGGAGTAATTCATTTGTAATAGGATTCCATATAGGTCTTGGATGAATGAGACCCTAGTTAAAAGTTTCCTCTCATTTGATGCAACCATCCGAACATTTCCCCAATATGCGCCTGATGATGGGATCATGCTCTAGCATAAGGGTTGGGGTACCACTGCATAAGCAATTCAGAGACCTATCACTTTCGCCCTCTGCATCTGGCACTACCATTGCTCTAGGCAACAAATGGGCTTATGGATTACTTTTAGGGGGTTGGAGCTTGTGGTAGTTGGTGATTTAGATTTTATGCTAGACAACTTGGTGGAGTCTTGTATGACTTCACTAATAGGCTCTATGATGTCATTATAGATCACTTAATCTATTTGCATGTTCGAGTCGACCAAGAGTACCCATGTGAGTATCCCCTTTCCTTACTTCCTTATATGCTAGTTGTGATGTAGGCTTTATTGCTAATAATGTTTCCTTCTTTCTTTTTTGAAGATTTCCCATTTTTAGGGCAAGGCCATGGTTGATCTGATCGCTGCTTTAAAGAGGGCATGATGCAGCAGATGCACACTATGTAAGTTAGTAAGCAAAAGTATACATAATAAATGCAAAACCAATGCATACACATATGTCTATGGTTTGTGTCTCATGTATTTTGTGTCTTATTCACCCTAACACTCGTGTTTCTTATAAGAGATGATCTAATGCCTGAACTCAGAATCAAAGATAAGGATTAGTATCTGGTAGAATCAAAGACAAAGATTAAGACCCTGGCCTAGATAGTCGCAGAAAGGGGCATATGGCTATCGATGGTGAGGCAAATTCTACGGCGACACCTTCAGGGAGGAAAGAGAGCTAAGCCTATGAGGATTTTCCCTTTTTTTTCCCTTTAGTATAGTATCATTTTATTGTTATTAATATTTTGCATAGTTATATATTTTTTATTTGGCAATTTGAAAGCCATAAGTTTTCGATATTTGCTTAGATAACAAGCTTTTGTTAGATATATCGAGGTGATTTTGCCTCTATTTATGTCAAACTTTGAAGCCTTGAACTTTTTAGTACAAAAACATAATTGTGGTCTTTCATTTTGTGTTTTGAGTGTTTGTTCAACCATTAACCAATACTTTTTCATACATATGTTTTTCAAAACAAGTATAAATGACATTTCTGTCCAAGGTACAAAAGGGAGACCACCAAAATTTTTCCAGAATTGGGGGGCTATATAGCCCAAGATAAGGTCTATGTACAGGCTTGTTCATAGGCTGTATAAACCTACTAATCAATGTACAACTGTCAAGCACTAATCAATCTTGTCTTCTTTTATAAATGCCCATTCCAAATATGCTCTTTACAATTGTCATTGCTAGCCTCCAAATTATATCAAGAGCATTTTTGAGATCTCTCCCACCTTAGATCTGATCTAATCTACCATGAGTGAGTCTTTCAACTCTTTGCTATCTGTTTTGAAGCACTTCTTATAGTTAGCCTATGATTTATGGGATTCCATTATCCATACCAACTATTTTGGGTCAGACTATTATAAGTCTAAATAGAGTAACTCTTGGTATCAATAATTTGTTTACAGGGAGTCTATTGCAGTTTCAGGAAAGAATTCCTTTTACAGTATTATTATTTTATTTTATTTTTCTTTTATTCACGCCTTAATTTTTGCTTGGATCACCCTTTTGGGTTTTCAATCTAGCAAGTGCTTGGATCACCCTTTTGGGTTTTCAATCTAGCAAGCTACTCATTTTTGCTTAGGCAGTCTATTTAGGTTTTCAACTTAGTGAGCATATTTTTTTTCTCTTCGTTTTTTCTTTTTTTTTTTCTTTTTTATTTTAAGATATAGCTACAAGAGAGATTGGGACTATTGATTGTCCTAACTATGGATGCGAAGCTTTATTACCCTACAACATCATTTGAACTATCGCCTAATGAGACCAATTGCTACTAGAGCCAAGTAGGCTAAGTGGATGTCTCACATCGTTATCACTGACATCCATTGGAGCTGCCCATGGTAGAATTTGTCATGTGCTACCCTGAGGACTTATAGGGATCACCTCATTCTCCTTGCCTTGTCTTCAAGCACCATCTATGAACTGGCTCGTGTGTGCCTCCAGTTCAATGCTCATCAGTTTGAGTTACAATTCCTTCTTTCTTTGGTAGAAGGTTCCTTATCCCAATTCTTTCGAAAAAAGGTTGAGGCTATATGGACTAACCGCCACATTTATTACTTTTACACTAGTTAAGACCCTTAGCTTGATGATGACACAAACTACATGGCATGGTTGCATAACCCTTAAAGCTATAGACATCACATTAGTGAATGGTATGCAATGATCTTTCACAAAAAAAAAAATACTATTTTATATTCACTTCTAATTCAAGGACATGTATGACTACTTTATTTTAATTATGCAAATGCAATTCCATTTGATATTATGCTTAAAACAGATCATTTATATTTTGCACATTACATATTAATTAAGTGCATGACTTCTACTTTTAGCATTGGTACATTATATCATCCAATTATCTTGCTCAATGCCTTTGTCCCAGTGATCTTTTACTCATTCATCCTTATCTTTTCTATCATTGCCAAGTTGTCCTATCAATGGCTTTTTAGTAGTCGGACATACTCTCTCGACTCTTACTTGCATTTATTTCTATTTTTGTGCACTAACTTTTGCTTAAGTCACTCTTTAAGGTTTTCGATTTAGCGAGCTTATATATTTTCCCTTCTTTTCCTTTCTTTTTTTTTTTTCTCTTTTTTCTTTTATTTTTATTTTTAAAGATGCCCTAACTTTTGCCTAAATCGCCTTTTTAGATTTTTAACTTAGCGGGCTATTTTACTTTTCTCACACGTTACACGAAATGCTTCTTCAACCAATCTAGGCTTACTAGCTCGATGAATTCATTTCGATCCATTATTTGATAATTTCACTACATCACCTAATTATATCTATTTGACCATATAAGGGCCTTCTCTGCTCAGTATGAACTTTCCTCGAGGATCATGAGTATGTGGTATGACTACCTTCAGCACCAGTTCACCAACCTTTATTATGTTTAGCTTGATCTTCTTATTAAATGTGTAGGCCATCTTAGCATGATATAAATAGATGTGATACTAGGCCTTCAATCTCTTCTCATCTAACAAAGCTAGTTGTTCAAACCTACTCCTCATCCATTGGTACTCAGGAACCCCATATTCAACTAGAACTTGTAAAGACTTCACTTCTAGCTCAATTGGTAATATTGTTTCCATCCCATATACTAAGAGTATGACATCATCCCAATCGATGTTCTCGCCATAGTTTGATAACCCCACAGGGTGAATGGTAACTTCTTAGACAAATCTATATGCATTTCCACCATCTTAGCAAGGATATTTTTAACATTCTTATTTGTCATTGCCACTGCCTCTTTAGCTTGTGGCATATAAGGTGATCATTTATGGTGGACTACTTTGTACTTTTCTAACATGACCTTGACCTTCGCTGGAAATGGACAACATTATCTATGAAAACATGATGCGACACTTCATAATAGTATATGAGGTTTTTCTTAATGAATCATGCCATCTACTTTGTCCCCAGCTTACCGAAGGCTTCATCCTCTACCCGCTTCAAAAAGTAGTCCACTGTTACTACAATATACTTATGCCCCATTATAGAAGGCATCCTGATTTCTTCGATCACATCAATGCCCTATGCTACAAATAGCCAAGGTAAGGTGATAGTTTTTTATTTTTAGTATTTTTAGAGCTAATTTTATTGTTAATTGAGTCTAATTTAGAAAAATACTAGATGATGTCTCACTTTTGGCTTGTATTTTATAATTTTGTAGGAAATCCTAAAAATTAGAGCTGATTGATGAATTATAAGAATTTTAAGGCGGAATTGTACAGTTTCAGAAGTTCAAGGACCAAACAAAAATTTGATAGTTTAGGGACCAGTCTAACATTTTTCATACAGAATATGAGTTCAATCCCAATTCAAATTGGAAAGAGCCATTCAGAATATAGGGAGAATTAGAAGCACCAGGTCCTATTCAAAATGGGAGAGTTTATTAGTTTTTTTCCTAATTAGTGGAGGAGCATATTTTTCCTTTTTTGAGAAAGGGTAAGGAGAGTATGAATAAGAAGAGGAGAATTCTAATAAAAAAAGAGAGTTTTTGTTTATTTTATTTTTTTAGAGAGAAGTCTTTTGTTTATTTTTATTTTTCTGGAAAAGAAGTTGTCCACAATAGAAGAATTATTGGTCAATCATCAAGCTTGAAGAGAATTAGAGAATACAAAGGTTTTATCATGAAAATTTTTCTATTTTATTTTCTTTTTATTTTGATGTTGGATAGTAATCCCATTATGAACTAAATTAGTTAGGCACTTGGGTATGATGAACCCTAAGATGAGCTTTGAATTATGATTTTCTTTAGATAATACAATCATTTCATTATTTTATGGAATTCAATTGTGTTTTCTCTTTATCTCCTTGAACTGATATGTCTGGAATATTAATTTTTGTCTTATAATTCTTTAAACTTAGATTGAGAAATCAAGTCATTGAATAGATTTAGCACAATTAAAAGGAGTTGCATGTACCTTTAGAGATATGATAACATAAATCCTTTAGATTAGGGTTAAACGTAATCGTGAAATTCAAAGGAACTATAATGTAATTTTAGAGGTTTTAATTAGGAAGATATTCCAATTAATCAACCTAGAATTAAATGTTAATTATCTTGAGAAGGATTTTAACATACTGAAGGAATTTTTATGGTTCCATAAGCATTGAATTGGATTGTATTGTTGGAAAATTATTTTCTTAACAAGTATTAGGGGGATTCAATACTTGAGTGTCATTTGTCATATTGATCACCTTTATGTACTCTCTAGTTCATATTTTCATTATTCTAGTTTGTCAAATTAATTTATTTTAGTTTTTAATTAGTTAATTAAATCACTTAAATTTACTAGTTAAATAATAGAAAAATAGCTAATGCTAATACTTTTAGTACTTAAGGGATCGACACTCAATACTCTTATGCTATACTATACTAGATTGGTGCACTTGCCTATTCGATCTATAGGTGTTGGCCTCGAATCATATCAAATTTTTAGCGATGTTGCTAGGGACTAAAATATTAGGAACACTTTATATCTATTAATTTAGCCAATTATTCTTTTTCATAATTTTTTCATTTCATTTTACCTTTTTTGTTTTAGCTTCATTTTTTATTTTCATTGTGGTCTCTACTCTTTTTAGGGACTTCAGCGGTGTATGACTTGAAACAACAAAACTGTGCTAGAGCCTAAAGATCCTGAAATAGAGAGAACTTTTCATCAGAATTTAAGGCAAAAGCATTAAGAGAAGATTGAGCATAATAAAGAGATAGTATTCATGGCGGATCGTCAACTGACTATGTTTGACTATGCCAATACCAGTGTGACAAATGTTGGAACAAGCATGGTGAGACCCGCTATTGCAGCCAATAATTTTGAAATCAATCCAAATATCATTCAAATGGTACAACAGTCAGTGCATTTTGATGGTTTGTCAGATGAGGATTCAAATTCCCATCTAAATGATTTATTGGAAATATGCGACACTTTCAAGATCAATGGATTTATGGATGATGCCATTCATTTAAAATTATTCCCATTTTTATTAAAGGGAAAAACCAAATGGTGGCTAAACTCACTTCCTAAAGGTTTTATTACTACATAGAACTAGATGACATGAAAGTTCTTGTTGAAGTATTTTCCACCTGTGAAGTCGGTAAGATTAAGAAATGATATTTGATTGTTCATTCAATCTAATTCTGAGTCACTTTATGAGACATAAGAATGATTCAAGGATTTATTAAAGAAGTGCCGACAACATGGGTTGGACACTTGGGTTCAGATTCAGACATTCAATTGTGGATTCAATCAAATGACTCATTAAATGATAGATGCAGCGGCAGGATGTTCTCTCAACAATAAGGCACCAAATGGAGCTTAAGCATTGATTGAAGAGATGGCAATGAACAAGTATCAGTGGCAAACAAATTCAAGGAGTAACAAACCTACTGGTATGTATAACCTTGATTTAGTCATTGCTTTAGCAAGTTAGGTTGAAGCTTTGAATAGAAAGATTAATGGATTGGTTTTAGCACTATAAATGGGTCAAGTGTTGTAATGTGACTCATATGGAATGGGACATAAAAGCTAAGATTGTCCTAATATGCTTGGAATGCAACAAGAGAAAGTGGATTTAATGGGGGAACATTCCAAGATCACAAAATAACCCCTATAGTAACACCTACAATCTATGATGGAGAAACCACCCAAATTTCTCATGAGGGAACTAAGGGCAACAAAGGAATAATCCTCCACCAAGGTACCAATAACAGCAACAACCATCCTAAGAGAAGAAATCAAATCTAAAAGAGCTAATGACCATATTCATCTAAGCTTTCGATGTTCGACTCCAAGCTCAAGATGCCACTTTGAAGAATCATGAAACAATGTTGAGAAATCAATGAGCTTCTATCCATAATTTAGAGAATCAAATTGGACAACTTGCTAAAATGATTTCAGAAAGGCCATAAAGGAGTTTGCCTAGTAATACAGAGATAAATCCTAAAAACATGTAAAGGTGATCACCCTTATGAGCGAAAAAGAATTACAAACTGGACTTAAAGCTCAAGTTGAGGAGAAGAGTGTGGAGGAGACCCAAGACCAAGGTGATGCACATCCTAAGCTGGTTACAAAAATCAAACCTATTATTCCATATCTTGCGAGACTTAGCAAAAATCACATAGGTGAACATTTTAGTAAGTTTCTTGAAATCTTTAAGTAACTCCATTTTAACTTACCGTTTGTTAAAGGTCTTTCGTAGATGCCCAAGTATGCAAAATTTTTGAAAGAACTCCTCGCCAATAAGAAGAGACTTGAGGAGTTATCTATAGTGATCCTTAGTGAGGAGTGTTCGACCATTTTACAAAATAAGCTACCTTAGAAGTTCAAGGATCCAGGGAGTTTTACTATCCCCTGTCTTATAGTGATTTGATAATTAATAGGGCTTTAATTGATCTAAGGGCAAGCATAAATGTAATGTCTTATAAATTGTTTGTTAAGTTGAGATTAGGGGAGCCTAAACCAACTAAAATAAGCATTCAATTGGCTAATAGGTCAATTAAATACCCTAGAGGTATCATTAAAGATGTGTTGGTGAAGGTAGACAAATTCATTTTTCCAGCTGATATTGTCATACTTGATATAGATGTCGATATTGAGGTTTCATTAATTTTAGGTCGACCATTTTTTGCTATAGGTAGAGCTTTAATTTATATTGGTATAAGTAAATTAGCTTTAAGGGTTGGAGATGAAGAAGTGACCTTTAAAATTTTTTATGCTTTTAAACGCTCACTTGACCAACACGATACTTATTATTTCATTGATTCTACGGATTATGCTATTTCTGGTTGTATGCAGACAATTATCTCTCAAAATCCATTAGAGCATTGTCAAGTTAAAGTTGAGGAGACAAGCTAAGAGGAAGGTGTGAGAAGTGAGCAAGTATCTTATCTAGAGGCTAATGAACCAATGATAAGGGAGAAAGCTTTTGAGGAGATTTATAAAAGTAAGGAGCACAAATTGAAACCATCCATTGAAGACCCATCTATATTAGAGTTGAAGAAATTGCTAAAGTATTTAAAGTATGCATTCTTGGGAAAAGATTCAAAACTCTTAATGATTACATCATCTGATATGAAAGATGAGCAAAAAGAGAAACTTTTAACTATACTTAAGGAACACAATGGTGCAATTTCTTAGAAGATCTTGGACGCAAAAATAATTAGTCCCTCTTTTTGCACACACAAGATTCTCATAGAGGATGACTTTACACCAATTGTGCAAAGGAGACTAAATCCTAACATGAAAGAAGTTGTAAAAGCTGATGTGATTAAATTACTTGATGTAAGAGTAATTTACCCTATTTCTGACAGTTCGTGGGTGAGCCCTGTGTAGGTAGTACTAAAGAAAGGAGAAGTGATAATTGTTTCAAATGAGAAGAATGAGTTGATTCCCACAAGAACTGTCATCAGGTGGAGAGTATGCATTGACTACCGAAAGTTGATTGATGCCACAAGGAAAGATCACTTTCTTTTACCTTTCATAGTTCAAATGCTAGAGCGACTATCATAGTATATGTACTATTACTTCTTAGATGATCTATCTAGTTACTTTCAAATTCATATTGCTCCGGAGGACTAAGAAAAGATGACATTTACTTTCCCTATGGTACATTTGTTTATCATCGAATGCCTTTTGGATTGTGTAATGCACTAACTACTTTTTAGCAGTGCATGATGGCAATTTTAATGAACTTGTGGAAAATATTATGGAAGTATTCATGGATGATTTCTTTATTTTTGGTGACTCTTTTAATTTATGCCTTCATAATCTAGAAAAGAGTGCTTAGACATTGTGAAGAGACTAATTTAGTGTTAAATTATGAAAATTGTCATTTCATGGTGCAAGAGGGTATAGTGTTAGGGCACAAAATCTCATGTAGGGTGATTGAGGTAGATAAAGCAAAAATTGAAACTATTTCTAAGTTACCACACCCTTTAGTTAAGGCAATTAGGAGTTTTTTGGGGCATGTCAGGTTTTATAGGAGGTTCATTAAAGACTTTTCTAAAATTACTAGACCTTTGACTAAGTTGCTTGAAAAAAATGTACCCTTTGTTTTCAGTCAAGAATGTTTAGAAGCATTTAACATTCTTAAGAAAAATTGACCAATGCCTTAATCATGGTAGCTCCAAATTGCACTATTCCTTTTGAACTAATGTGTAATGCAAGTGACTTTGCAGTAGGCATAGTTCTTGGACAACAAAAAGACAAGCATTTTCAACCCATCTACTGTGCTAGCAAGACTCTCATGGACGCCCAAGAGAATTACATAACTATAGAGAAGGAGTTACTAGTTATAGTATTTGTGTTTGATAAATTTATATCTTACTTGATATTATCCAAAGTCATTTATACTGGCCACTCTGCTCTACGTTATTTACTCACTAAATTATATGTAAAACCTAGATTAATTTGATGGATTTTGTTATTATAGTTATTTGATCTTGAAATCCATGATAAGAAGGGCGTTGAAAACCTAGCACCTGACCATCTATCTCATTTAGAGAATCTAAATCTAGAAAAGCTTGATGAAGCCAAGATCAATGATCGATTTCAAAAAGGAGCATCTTTACTACATTAAAGAGGTAAGTTATTTGGATGTTCCATGGTTTGTTGACATAGCAAATTTCTTGGCAGGTGAAGTTCTACCAAAGGAAATGTCTCACCATCAAAAGAGAAAGTTCTTTTCAAATTTGAAAAATTACTTTTGGGAGGATTTCTTCTTGTTTAAAATTTGTGCAAATCAAATTATGAGGAGATGTGTCACAACTTCAGAAGGATGAGAAATCTTAAAGCATTGCCATGCTGGACTTGCTGGAGGACATTACAGTGCAAATAGGACAACTCAGAAAGTCTATGAATCAGGTTTTTATTAGCTGACTATCAATAAGGATGTCTAAAGGTATGTAGATCAATGTGATAATTGCCAACGCTCAGGTAATATCTCTCAGCACGATGAAATGCCTCAAAACTATATTTTGGTATATAAAATATTCGATATTTGGGGGTATTGACTTCATAGGTCCCTTTCTGACTTCATTTGAAAATAAATACATCCTAGTTGCTATAGATTATGCTTCTAAGTGGGTCAAAGCACAAGCTTTACCTACAAATGATGCTAGGTTGTAGTTAAGTTCCTTAAGAAGCTTTTATCATGTTTTGGTGCACCTCGAACAATAATAAGTGATAAAGGTACTCATTTTTGTAATGTGCAATTTGGAAAGGTGTTTCAAAAGTATGGTATTACACATAGAGTTGTAACCCCATATCAACCTCAAACAAGCGATCAAGTTGAGGTGGCTAATAGGGATCTCAAATAGATTCTTGAAAAGACAGTTGCACAATCAAGGAAAGATTGGTCCCTTAAGTTAGATGATGGTCTTTGGACATATAGAACGACTTATAAAACACCTATTGATACTACGTTGTATAGGTTAGTTTATGGAAAGGTGAAAAGCATAAACATCAATTGAATGAACCCGAGGAATGGTGATTGATGGCATATGAGAACACTAAATTGTATAAGGTGAGGGCCAAAAAGTATCACGATAAGAGGATTCATCAATCCAAGCAGTTCAATGAAGGAGATCAAGTACTTCTTTATAACTCTCACCTTACATTATTTTTGGGTAAGCTTAAATTTAGATGGTTTGGACCATTCACCATCAAACAAATTTTTCCTTATAGCACAATCGAGGTAACTCATCCTAAACAATGTACGTTTAAAGTGAATGGCTATCATTTGAAGCTCTATATCAGAGGTGAGTTAGATAAGAAAATAGTTCATGAGAAGTTAAAACTTCTCCAATTTGAGCAAAATTGCTCACAGCTCTATTGATAAAAAAAAATCCTGAATCTGTGTGGTTTCTACCACACACATGTGGTGCCACCACACAAAGAATTCCAAAAAAAAAAAACCCATTTGTGGCAGTGCTTATGTGGTTGAAATTGCACATATGTAAGGTTTAAACCGTGCATGAGCTGCCACCAGCAGTCTTGTCCAGTCTTGTGCAGCAACCAACGCACACATGTGCATTGGTGTGCACAAGGGACTATATATATATATATATATATAAAAAATATAAAATAAGATAAAAGAAATAATAATAATAATATGAAAAAAAAGAAAGAAAAAACTTATATTTGACATATATATATATA
>CATIWR010397706.1:0-65770 GCA_949677035.1 Omphalea diandra
CTTCGATATATATAGATACTGTCTGTTTATTTTTTTATCTATTTTTTGATTTTATTGTTTCATATTTACAAAAATATATATATATATATATATATATATATATATATATATATATATATATATATATATATATATATATATGGTCATTCATTAAGTATGTTTTTGTTTACAATGCATTTTTTTTATAATATACAATCTTAAAGTTAATCATTAATATAATAATAATTTCATTAAAAAACGAAATAATAAAATTTAATTAATTAATAATTTATTATTATTATTCAATAAAATAATATTAAATTGAGTGATATATTTATTTTTTAAGGTGTAAAAGTAGAATATGTTGAATAAAAAATTCTAAATTGAAACTGTTTTGAACTATTGCTATTTGATAGTCTATCAGCCACAACCACTCTTTAAAATAAATTAAACACTTATATCACACCTTCTACGAAGCAAACAATAAAAAAAAATCCCTTAATAGATACACGTTTTACGAAGTAAACCGTAAAAAGAATCCCTTAATAGATAAACGTTTGGATTATATTTGCTTTTCTTTTGTACATAAGGCAGAGAATATGTTAGGTCATGGTCTAGCTAGAGTTCACTTCTCCTGTAATAAGGTTCTTATATCATGGATTCCATATCATGTAACATTATGGTATACACTCTACCACCTAGAAAAATATAATGAATATTTTAAATTTAACTAATAAATAATTATGGATGATAAACATTTTAAATTTAAATAATAAATACTATTTTATTTTTCATGAGAATTATTTATCTAATATTAATGTTGCAATTCCTATTGATAGTATGTATATCATATGACAAATATCAAGTGTAAATATGATGAATATTATCGATACAATTATATATGTAATGAACATTATATATTTGATTGATAAACATTGTGTTAATGAATTAAAATGTGATGAAAATAAATATTACACCTGATGAGCATAAACTATAAAATATGAATATTGTGCAGTTTCAACTATTAACACTCTCCTTAAAGATTCTTGCACTACTTAGGGGAGTGCAAATAGTTAGAACCCTCAATATAATCTATTTGCACTCGCTTTAGAAGTTTTTATACATCTAAAGGAATGTAAGAAACTCTAAGGAGAGTGTAAAAATTAGAGTCATATTGTGCAATCAGATAATGAACATTTAAATACTCATCAATGAACAAAGAATGTAATAACAGAAGATTATACATTTTTAATGAACAAATTAATTCATATAAAATATTACATCAAAAATAATAAACATGAAATTAAAGATGATGAATATTGTGCTTATAGATAATGAGCATCAAAGTACTAAGTAATAAATATCAAGCTCTATAAAAAAGAAAGTTATATTTTTGATGGACAAATTAACTCATGAATAAATAATGAATATTTTGATACTAATTAATGAAAATGAAGCTTTTTAATGTACCTAGTCAAATAACACTCAAACTCAACCTCAATCATTGTATTTCAAAATTGAATAAAAAATCAAAGATATCAAAAGCAGTAAAAGTGGGTATTGCATCATTACTATCAAATAAAAAAATCTCATTAAAAATAAAACAATGTTCATTATTTAAATTTAAAATATTCATCATCCAAAATTATTCATTAGTTGATTCTAAAATGTTGATTATATTTGCACATGTGGTAAGTGTGCAAACCACAATTCTACATGGTCCAAGGTCCATGATATAATTTGCCCTTATAATAAAGAGCTTCTACATTTGATCGAAGAGGTGCTCTTTCTTTTTTTTAAATTCCCTTAAAAAGGAAAAATAAAAACCTCTTTAGTTGTTAAATTCTTAAGGGAAAGTGACTTAGAAATATTAAAATTTGATGACTGATTTGCATAGAAATTCTTGAATCTATATACTCTATTATTACTTTTCCATCTATACAAAAAATATTATTTTATCTCAGAAGTTAAAAAACACTTTCTCATAACTATAAGAAACTATCAAATATACATAAATAAATATACTTCTAATTAGTGTATATAGTGTTGGCTTTTGTTCACCAAGAAGGGGGTTGAATTGGTGAGAAATTTAAAATTTTAGAAGGAACACAAATATATAAAAGATTAAGGACATAAAAGAATCAACATAAGAGATTTATAGTGACTCAAGTGTTAACAGACCCTATATCCACTCCTCAATTCACCAATTGGGTATTTCACTAACTCATTAGTGTTTTAAAAGCTCACACTAAACTTAGTATTTAGGTTCACACTAAACCCTAATTGCACTTGTGCTTAATGCTTACACACAATTTTATAAGAGTTCTACTAGTTAAAGGCTCACTCTAAACCCAATTTTCAAGTGTTTTAGGCTCACACTTAACCTTTTATACACAATAAATGTCACTCAACAGTTAAAGTACAAAGCAAAAAAGACTAAGAGTGTTAAAAATAAAATTTGCAAGAGTTTGATCACAATAAATGACTATCCTTTTGCATTAAAGGACATTTGATGGAGTATTTATAAAGTCCAACCATCAAAGAGATGTTACTAAGGAGACTAAGAGCAAATCTCTAAGTTATGGTAGGCAATCCTGCATTAAATGCTTATCAGACTCAAATTATGGTCGAGATAAATAATCGTAGTCATGAACTGCATTTCATATCAAGAATTGCATGTTTTACTGTTGATATTTTCAAATGTGTCTAACGATAAGTGACACGTGTATGATCATTTATTCTTTAGAAACTAGTAAGTGGTACCCTCAACTTTTTACAAACATCTTGGTTACAAATGGTGAGTCACAGTCATGATCAAAGATAACATTAGAATAAGGGATTGTGAGCTTTGCTATGAAACAAACTGCCCCTTTTTGCTTTAAGGTTGAAACCAAGTCATGATCATTCCTTAAATTGTGATCATGATCTTTAAATCTCTAACAACTCCTTGAACATATGTGTGAGTGCCTTAGGTTTCATGGTTGCGTTCGAACAAGTGGAATCTTACTTGTGATTCTATCCTTTTATTAACTAATTGGGGATTGAGAGGACAGAGGTTGTTATGTTGTTAATGACCTAAAGATGTAGCATACAAATGGACTAGTGGGGGTTTGTTTAGGCCTTATGCGATTTTAAAGCCCTTAGTTTGAATGGTGGTCATTTGGGGACCAAAATAGGAGAATACATTGGTAATATCCTTATAAAATGTAGAGTTGCCACTCAAAATTTATTGGGATAAGAATCTACGAAAGGCAAAATCTGAACCTAATCTAAGTCAATTAGAAGGCCTATTTTATCTTCACTCTATAGAGATTGGGTTCGAAAATTTGGTACAACTTAGGGATGAATTAGACACCCCAAAACCACCTGGATATTAGGATCCAGCCTTCGAGCATCTTTAGTTCACTTTTAATGTTTTAACTAAGTCATTAATTAGTATGATTAATGATCCTAAGCATACATATAACGCAATCAAACTAATCAAATCATTCCATCAATCTTTAGGGGGGAGGGTATCATGTATTTTAGTATAGGGTTTTTCATGCATATTCTTACATTCATTCAAGTATAATCATCTCAAAGGGGAAAGGAGGTCATATATCATGGCATAGGGGTTTAACATGCATTATCATCCATCCATTTAAGCAAAGTCATTTACCATCATGTAGGATAATAATCAAGATCAAACTCATGGTCTAACTTAAGCAAGAATACCTATACCCATAGAAAGAGAAAAAGTTAGTGACTAGCAATAGGAAAGTAAGTAAAATAAACTAAAAGGAATGCAAATAAGGCCCATAATAATCATTTTAACACATCTAAAGTTAAGGTACCTAAGCATGCACCTAAGTCCATAATATCACAACCCCACACCACATGGACAACATTTAGCATTGAAACACAAGTATATGCATCATGAAAGCAAGAATCATAAACATGTAATAGAATGCCTAATAAAGGATTTTCAATGGCCTAGAGTTAAACCATCACGAAATGATCCTAAGATTAATGAATCCTCCCTTTATTTAACTCACAAAGAGCTAGGCATCCATGTGCATGGCTAACCATGGTGGGGATTAGTATAGAACTAAAAGCAAAAGAAGAAATGCAAAGCCAAAGTACTAATTATGTATTTAAAGTAAAAACACAATCACAAAAAGGACTCTCATGGTCATTGAAATAGTAAGTTCCTCACTTGGTCACTATCCTAATGGTCAAAATAGAATAAAAAATCCTCACAGAACCAAAAGTGAAATAACATGGAATGTTACATAAAAGGGGTTGTAAAACCATTTTAAAACCACACTATGGTCCTATTTTGAGATGAATAGGAGTCCTAGGATGTTATTTGACATTACATTTTATTACTAGAACATTGGAACATCTTTAAAAGGTTTTGGAAAAGAAGAAATATTAATGGAGAAACGAAAAAAAACCTTTACAGATCTATCTACCAGTCAAACTACATTGTACAACTTAGGATGAAGGCTATATAACCTAAGAATAAGGTTGTACAACCTACAACCAAAGTTGTATAACCCCATTTTTTTGGGTTTTCTAAAAATAGAAATAAAAGAAAGGGGAAGAATAAGGGGGTTGGGGGCTTTTTGAATGCCTTCCTTGATGATTAATTACTCTCAAAGGTACACCATGAGTTTAATATCCTCCAAAATGCTTCGGGAATGCATAATGATTAAGAGAAAAGGCCTAGTTTTACCTTAGCGTGAGTTGGGATGAGTTAAGGCTTAAGGTTTTTATGTTAAAAAGTCTTTGAGTATAAATTTTGGTAGAGTATTATTAGGGTTATCCAAGCCTCTTATACTGTTCGAATGAAAGGGGTATTTATAGGTATTGGATGAGTACACCAAACCTTAAAATGGTTTTGGTAACATCATGAATGCATCTGGTCGCAGAGAAGGAGATGAATATACTAGAATTAGGGATTGCATATCAGTTGTGCAACCAGAAAAAGGTTGTACATTTATCTGTTAGGGTTGTACAACCTTAGGGTTTAAGGGGGGGGACTAGTTCTAAAAGATACCAAGGGCTATGGTTTAAGGGAGGGTTTTATAGCCCTATACGTAGGTTGTATAACCCCATATGCTTAGTTTGGCGGCTTAGGCTATGGTGTGGGTTTAGCTTTAGGCTTCTAATTTTAGGGCTGGCTTTAGGCTTCTCCAAGGTTTCCTAAGGTTTTAATGTCTTTTTTTGGCAATTTCTCTTACATTTTGGGGATGTGTTCAGTGATTTTCATTATTGGACTTTGCATCTAAAGATCCAAAATCTGATACTTATAGTTTGTCCTATGCTTTATAGGGCTTTAAAAACAACAATTGAGAAATAACTGTTTGAACAACTCTTAACAAGTAAAGTAAGGAATGTAAACATTAGCGAGGATACTAAAAGATACAGGTCTTCAACAGCTCCTTAAACAAATACTGTGTTTGGTATTTTCATCATCGGGCTCTATATCCAAAGGTCTAGAGTGTGATGCTTATAATTTGTCCCCTACTTTATAAGGCTTGGAAAATAACATTTGAGAAAAGAATGTTTGAACAAGTCTGAACAAAGCAAAGTAAGGAATGAAAACATTAGCGAGGATACCAAAGGATACAAACCTTTAATAACTCCTCCAGTAAGTACTAAAGCTTATTCTAATAACTTTCTAGCAAATACCAGGTGTTCCATATTTCCTCAGTAGCTTTCTAGCAGGTACTGAAGTTGTTATGGCAACTTTTTAGTAGCTACCAAGTGTTTTGTACTTAGTGTTCTATGTTTCCTCAATAGCTTTCTAGTAGGTACTAAGGTTGTTATAACAGCTTTCTAGTTGGTACCAGGTGTTTTGTATATTCTCAATAGCTTTCTAGTAGGTATGAAGTTGTTCTAACAACTTTTTAGTAGGTACCAGGTGTCTTGTATGTTCTCAGTAGCTTTTTAAATAGGTATTGAAGTTGGTATAGTAGATTTCTAGTAGGTACTAGGTGTTTTGTATGTTCTCATTAGCTTTTTAGCAAGTACTGAAGTTGTTCTGGTAGTTTTCTAGTAAGTACCAAGTGTTTTATATGTGACAATTGGCTTCTTATATTGTCTTTGAATCTTTTCTTAATGGGTGTTTTAATCCTTCAGACTAATAACTCTGGCTTAGGGATGCCTCTTGAGTGTTTCTTTTATCATTCAGGCTCTCTGGCACTTATGAAACTAAATCAATATCTTTGTATTTCTTCCAACTTTCCTAGAGGTTTGTTCTTATCTTAGTATAATAGGCATGGGTCCAACTACTAAAGGAATTACTTTCCTGGGTTCTAGAACTTCTAAGATGAAGAAATTTTTTTAGAAGATATTTTTGAGGTTTTAGAGGAGGTTAAGTTTGTCATTGAAGAGCATTTTGGTAATTTGACTTAGATCAAAAGTTTGGAGAATCCTTTGGGTGTTTTAAAAGCATTAAAGGTACTTTAGTAATTAAGCTTGAGATGAGGCCTAGGGTATTTTGGTAAATTAGGTGTAATTGGCCTTGAAAGGAGGCTAAGGGTATTTTGGTACATTTGGCATAATTGGGCTTGACGGGTTAAAAGGAGTTAGGTCAGATGGGTTAGGGAAGAGTTAGGCTAATAAGGCCCATCTCAACCCAGCCTACCCTAAATGGTCTGTACAACCCTGGTCCACTATACGTACCCCTTTGAAAGTGACCTTATTCACTTGCGTTATTCCTTTTCCCTCTCAAAGCTTTGGACTAGCTCTTATGTTCCTTAGCTTTTTGGGTAATTACCATAGTTGAGTACCATAACGACGAGATGTTTGATACCTATGAGGAGTTTCATGACAAGGACCTCATGACACTGGATGCCTTATCCTAATGGGAGTTTAAGTAGGTGAGCCCATTTAAGAGCCTGACTGTGCAAATGGTTTCACCCTGCTTTCCTCTAACTGGTGACACATTGGTTGTCTATAACTTGCACAGTCACCTTGTAGCAACAGCCTCAGGAGTGATAGGCATTCTTTTCCTTTTTTTTATTTTTGTTTATCTTGTCACTATAGATTTTAAGTGCTACCTTAGAATTTTCCTTTTTCCCTATGAAAATTAGGTTAGCTTATAAAATATTCAGAGATAATTTTTAGGACACTGTGAATACCTCGAATTTCATGGCTGCATTCGAATGAATGGAATGTTGCTTGTTACTCTAACCTTTTACTGATCATCGAGGAATTGAAAAGGATGGGGGATCATACATTAGTAATAACCCCTAGTCATGGCACATGATTTGGATCAATGGGGGATCTTTGAAGCCTCACGCAAGATAGAAGCCCCTTTTCCAATGTAGTGGATAGCAAAGGATCGAGACGGGAGAATACATTTATACCATCTCTAGGTGAAATGTGGAGTCACCACCTGACTTTGGTTAGGATAAGAATCTAGGCAAGGACAAATTATGAGCCTACCTAAGTCATTTAGAAGGACCAATCTGTCTCCGCCCTATCAGAGATTGGGTTCAAGAGTTCGATACGACTTGGGAAAGAGGTTATGCATTACCAAGTTGCCTGGATATAGGGATCTGACCTTTGAGCAATCAATGGTTCCTTCTTATACTTTGCCTTTATTAATCAAATTTCCATTTATTCACCTAGGCATATCCATCTAAATAAGCCATCAACCATAATAATAAAGTATGCAATGAATGAACGATATGCAAGATGCAAAAAAATAAGAAATAATATATACAACGTAGGGATGGGGGATTCATATTTGAATGACGAGATTATCATACAATGGACTTAAATAGATAAAAAAAAAACATGCATCAATTAGCTTTCTTAACCAACAAAAATGAACACACATTAATTTATAAATCATAGGTCAAATGAAAAGAAAACAAGTTAGTACATGAAACAAGTATAAACAAATCAAATGAACTCTAAGCACAAGAGATGAATATAACACATACTACTGTCTCTCCTATGTAAAAGTTTCCTAGATATGTATCTAAGTCCATAATATCACATTTCCACATAACTATCCAATAAGCAAACAGAATAGAAATGCATAAATCATGAACATGAAAAGAAGAAGACATGTGATGCAAGGCATTTGGAGGATGTGGAGTAGTCTAAGGCAAAAAATTGCCATAAGAGGGATCCTAGGATTGACGAATCCTCACCCTATGTAGCTCTAAAAGAGCATGGCATCCATAGCACTACTAACCATAAAGGAGGGTTAGAATGCAAATCGAAAGGTAATCACATAATAAAATACTATTCACATGCTTATTGACACAAGCAAAGCCATAAAAAGAAGGGCTTTCAAGGTTACTGGAATCCCAAGTTCCTCACTTAGTCATTGCTTTAAAGTGACTAAAACAAAAACTGAAAATCATCATTGAATCTACATTAGAAAGCATGAAAATTAAGATGGTAAGAGCCATGAAAACTCTTATAAAACCTATCAAAACTCCTTTTTTTTTGAAGTGAATAAGGGTCCTTAACTATCTAGCCTTGCCCTATTCTACCACTGGAATGACAAAAAAACATAAAAGAAAACCTTAGATGACAAAAAATCGGATGAAAAGAAAAGAGGTTGCACAAGACTGTGCCTAGGAAACTAGAGCTGTACAACCCATTATTAGGGTTGTACAGCCTATACAAGGTTGTACATCCTCTAAATCTAGGTTTTTGAAAACAAAAAAGAAAGAAGAAAGGGAAGAATAAATGGAGACATGGTGGTCCTGGATGCCTTTGTATGTTTTTGTGCCCTCAGAGGCTCACAAGGCATTTAATATCCTTTAAAAATGCTTAGGAAATGCACAAAAGTGAGGATTAAAGACATAGTTCTACCTTAGAATGAGTTGGGGTGAAATAGGTGATAGGATTCGAGGTGAGCACCTATAGATCGAGTAGGCAAGTGCACCTTTCAAGTATAGTATAGCATAGAAGTATCGAGTGTCGATCCCTCAAAGGCTCAAAGTACTAGCATTAGCTTTTTATCTATTATTTAATCGATAAATTTAAGTGAATTAATTAACTAATTAAAAACTAAAATAAATTAATTCGACAAATTAGAATAATAAAAATATGAACTAGTGGAAAAAAGGTGACCAGTATAACAAATGATACTCAAGTATTGAATCCCCTTAAGACTTGTTAATAAATTAATTTTCCAACAATACAATCTAATTCAATATTTATGGAACCAAGAAAATCCCTTTAGTATGTTAAAATCATTCTCAAGATAATTAATATATAATCCTAGGTTGATTAATTGGAATCTCTTCCTAATTAAAATCCCCTAAAATTGCAATATAGTTCCTTGAATTTCACTATTAGGTTTGACCCTAATCCAGAAGATTTATGTTATCATATCTCTAGGGTTAAATGAAACTCCTTTCAATTGTGCTAAATCTATTCAATAACTTGGTTTCTCAATCTAAGTTTAAAGAATTATAAAACAAGAATAAATATTTCGAACATATCAATTCAAGGAGATAAAAAGCAAACACAATTAAATTCCATTAAGTAATGAAAGGTTGTATTATGTAAAGAAAATCACAATTCAAAATTCATCTCAGGGTTCATCACACCCAAGTGTCTAACTAATTTAGTTCATAATGGAATTACTAGCCAACATCAAAATAAAAAGAAAATAAAATAGAAAAGTTTTCATGATAAAACCCTTGCAGCCTTTTATTTTCTTCAAGCTTGACGGATGTCCAATAATTATTCTTTTGTGGACAGCTTCTTCTATAATAAAAGAAAAATAAAACAAAGCAAAAACTTTCCCCTAAAAAAATAAAATCAACAAAAACTCTCCCTCTCATAAACTTCTCCTCCTCCTATTTATACACCCCTTACTCTCCCTTCAAAATAAGAAAAATCTCATCCTTCACCATTTAAGAAAAGAATAATAAATTTTCCTTTTTTTGAATAGGACCAGTGAAACTTCTGATTATGCACGGACTCGGCATGGACTCTTCCTATATTGTATTAGGAAGGGACTGAAATTCTATCTAGAAAAATATCAGAATTGGTCCATGAACTATCAAATTTCTATTTGGTCCCTAAACTTCTAAAACTATATAATTTCACCTAGAAAACTCCCATAATTCATCAATCAGCTCCAATTTTCAGGATTTCCTATAAAATCACAAAATACAAGCCAAAAGTGAGACATTATCTGGTATTTTTCTCTAAATTAGACTCAATTAACAATAAAACTAACCTTAAAAATACTAAAAATAAAGAACTATAGTATATTTTAGGTTCTCTATATTTGAGGAGTAATTCTAGCAGAGTAACCTTAGGGTTTTCAAGCCTTTCTCCCTCTTTAAAATAGAGGATACTTAAAGAGGAAGAAAGGTGCACTAGAGCTAGAAATGGTTTTGGTTATACCATGTTCATATCCAACCATAAAACAAGAGAGTGTTATACTAGAATTAGGGTTTACATATGGGCTGTACAACCAAGAATAGATTGTACATCCCTGTGTCAAGACTGTACAACCTTTAGGGTTGAGAGGGGGACTAGTTTTAGACGTTTCTATAGAATAGGATATTAGGAAGGTTGTACAACCTTGAATTGAGGGTTGTATAACCCTATTTGATGGGTTGTATAGCGTACTAAACTTGGTTGGCAACCCTAGACTTGGCTTGGGCTTGGTCTTTGGACTTCTTTCGAGCTTCCTAAGGTCCTTTATCCTATTACACAATTCCCATTACATTTTAAGGATTTGGTTCAATGATTTTCATCATCAAGCTTGCATTCTAAGACCCTAAATCCAATGCTAACAGTTTGCCCCTTGCTTTGTAGGGCTTAAAAAACATCGTTTGTGACATGACTATTAAACAAGTCACAATAAAGCATTAGTTATAAACTTGAACACTTGATAAAGGATACGAAGGATACAATTTCCTTAGCAACTCTTCAAGCAATTGTTGAGGCTTTTGATAGCCCTCTAGTAAGTACCAAGCTTCTTGACAGCCCTCTCGCAAGTACCAAGGTTAAACATCTTCTTCTAGTAGCCCTCAAGTAACTACTGGGGTTTTTTCTTATCAGCGTTTAAACACGTACTAAGTTTTCTAGTAGCCCTCTAACAAGTACTAAGGTTAAACATCTTTTTCCAGCAACCCTTGAGCAAGTACTAAGGTTTCTTTTAGCAGCCCTTGAGCAAGTACTAAACTTTTAGGCAGCCCTT
This sequence comes from Omphalea diandra, assembly GCA_949677035.1. Lineage (NCBI taxonomy): Eukaryota > Viridiplantae > Streptophyta > Magnoliopsida > Malpighiales > Euphorbiaceae > Omphalea > Omphalea diandra. The sequence continues at coordinate 11,159 of CATIWR010397706.1, forward strand.
TAGCAAGCAACAAGGTTAAATATCTTCTTCCATTCTTAGGCTTCTGCCTTAGCATTCTCATTTCTACCGTCTAACTTCTCTCTTGAGTTTTCTTTGTTTTGCCCTATAACATCTCTTTTGGTTTCTTTATTTTGCCTTTTGCCATAATTCTTTTGGTATCTCTTAGCTTTGCTCAGTTTCTTTTCTCACTCTCTAGCTTTCTCTCTTTATCTTGACACGTTGATTTCACTCTCTTATTTTGCTTTCTTTGACTCCTTTCTTATTTTGTCTTCTAACTTTTATTGCTTTCTCTCTCTTTGATTCTTTGAATTTCACTCAAGCTTTCCTGTTGGTTTCATTCTTTCTTTTCTTCTCAAGTTCTTCCTTTCACATAAGGTTGGAAAACAGTGCTATGATGATAAACAATTAAATCAAAATAATAAGCTACTTATGTACTTTAAAAATACTAAAAGGATACAAGACTGTTATGCTTGATGATGCTTTATAGGCTTTACTTCCTTGGTGATTTTATAGGGTTTCAATCTTGACATGGGCTTATTCCTTGAGTTGTTTTCCTATTTTTTTAATGTCCTTATTTCGACACTACTTCTTACATAGGATTGTCATACTTAAAGATGATACAACTTCTCGAAACCTCTGCACAAATAGTTGCAATCTCTCCTTTGTGAATCTTAACTTTCGATGAATAGTGAAAGATACACCACCCAATGAGTGATACGATGGCCTTCCTAATAAAAGCAAGGAGGTTATAGGAATATCCAAGACCATAAATTCCACGATTGTCTCCATTATGCCCATTTTGACTAAGGTTTTGAACACACTTGAAGCTGGCCTCCTACTATCATCATAAGCTTGAATGACACTATCAGAGGCTTCCAAATCTTTCTCAGATAATCCAAACTTGTGTACAACTTCGATGGAAAAATGTTAATCCTGAAACTATCATTAACCATCACACATGGCTTATGCCTTCCCTTTACCTCAACTCAAATGAATAGGGCCAAATTATGATCCCTTCCTTCTAGTGGCATCTAACGACCATTTTCATTTACGAATCATGGCATTCATGTCAAAATACATATGCATAAAGGTTTATTCATCATACATACACATTTTAACATTTATTTAATGTACATATATGTTAACTAATGTTTAAGGCTAACGACCATAAATTGGTTCCTATCTAGATACATCTACATGACATAATAAGAGAGTGAGTTGGAATTCAATTGGCGACCTTTAGTCCATGTGTCTCCATGCAAAACTCTATGTACCAAAGTATCCAAAACTTATGCTTCAGTATTTAAAAAATATAATTGCCATTTAGTGAGTCGCAACTCAATGAATAAAAATAATAATCAAATTCTTATGGCACAACCAACATAAAAATATCATCAGGATACATTACAAGTATAACAATTGACTATGCAAGTGCAAGTGCAATAGATTGATCTTTGTCATGACCTTGCTAGGCAAACACTGCTCTTGGGAATTCATGTGATTCAAGTGATATTTGATTTTTATTGGCCAGCATATAATAATTTGATTAATAACATGCACCACTAGGACATATTGGTCCCTTTTCAACATGATTTGCAAGTGTTTGACAAGCTGGTCACAATATCCTTTTAGTTCCATATGCAAGCGTTCATTTATAATGGTATACCAAGTAAACATTAAGAGCATATAATTCTCACTTGACTTATATTCACATGTAAAGTGTAACAATTCAATCTCATATACATGTAATAGAGCATAATCATATTAGAAAATTATCACACACATATATATTAGAATCTAATTATGGTTTTTACTCACCTTTTGATGTGACCAACCTTTATGGTAGGTTTGGTTCTCTCTTTAGGGCTTCCTCAAAGTATTGAGATCCTAACATTTGATACATACATGGTTATAAGTATGTCAAATGATTATGAATGCTTGGTATGCAACTATGGCATGATCCATGTAAGTGAACCTAGTGTTTATGCATATTTTCCTTATATGCCAGCTTGACCTAGCTACACTCTCATAGTAATAACTCTAGATATATTTATCCAAATTACTTGACTATTTTTTTTAAAATAAACTAGACACATATTAATAGAACATAGTAAAATTTTAGGTCAATATAAGATATATCGAAAATGTGGTGAATTTTTGAAGTTTACCCTATTTCAATGTCATCTCATTCTAAGTAGGTCTTACAATCTTAAGCATATCTAAAATTATACAAATCCAATTACAAAACTAATTTACCTGAAGTTACAAAACACATAATGGAACATTTTTCATGTTTTACTAATTATCTAATTCAGTCTATAAAGTTACCAAAAATAAATGATCAATCTCAAGGGTGAGCAGGTTTTTAACATGTTAAAAATTAGTCATGATGAAGGTGCAATATCTCATCTAACATGTTAAATTTGGCATAAATAGTTAATAGAAATTTAGATAGGACACAAATATACAACTTTAAAGTTTGTAACATCATCAAATTCCGAATCTATGGCCATCATATTCTTGGAAAACAAAATTAAAGGATAGATTAGGGTTAGTCACAATCAATATGCCATATCTCTTGCCACACAACAAATCAAACAAAACTGTTATACAGGTATTTAGAGGGGATATAACCATACAAATTTCATGTTTTACACTTTATCTAAATTAGGACATAAGGTCATCAAAATATATGAAAATAGAAAGACTGAGGAGATATCGGTTGGTTGTGAACCAACCCTAATGAAGGAGCCATATCTCCTAACACACACCAAATTAAGCAAAACTATTTTACATGCATTTAGATGGGGGATAAAGCTCCAAATTTTATATTTTAAACTTTCCTAATTCTCTTATAGGGTTATAAAATAATGGGTAAAAGATTCTGCTCTAACAAAAAAACCAATACAATATGCTCTTATTTCTCTTGAATTTCAACTTCCATACATAAGCTCTACCTCAAATACTCTATAATTCTTACTAACCAGGGATGATTAACATGTCATGAGGGAGTAATTTCAAGTGGGAAGAAGATAAATTAACTTACCTATTTTCTCAGAACTATAAAAGCTTAGGATTCCTTCCTAGGCAGCTTACTCTTCTCGCTCTCCTTCTTCTTCTTCTTCGTCTTCTTCTTCTTCTTCTTCTTCTTCTTCCTTTCTTTCTTTCTTCCTTAGATCTCTCTTTCTTCTGTTGTCCCCACATTTATCCTCTATATTCTGCTTCTAAAGGATGAAGAATTCAACTTGTAAACCTATTTTAATAAGACAAAATCATGGTGTCTCATTTCCATTAGTTGGAAGTTCACTTTTCCTCTTTTAGTCCCTCTTCTTCACTCCTTCATCACCTCCATCTATCTCCTAATCCCCATATGCTCCTTATACTTTTAAATAAACTCTAAGGCACCATTATTTATAATGCTATAACATGCACACAACATAAGATAATTTATCATGCAACTATGCAAACATTACATATATATTCAAGTGTCCCAAATGCAATGGTGCATGTGTCATCATCGTGTTTATCCAATTCACATATTTAAATGATCATTTATCCATTGCATATGTTTATGTGGGATTGCAAATTATTTATGTAATGAATATGTTCATGTTATAATGCCAATAAATGTGGATAAGGATGTTATATATATATATATATAGAGAGAGAAAGAGAAAGAGCAGTAAATACAATTGTGCTTTTGGGTATGTTCTTAAGTGTGTGACTTTATAGGTTCACATGGTATTAAGAATGGTCTAAAAACTATTTTTGGCTCACAAATCATAGTTGGTCTCTTGCAAAACATTATGACTAACTAAGTTATTTGAAGGTCATTAGTTGACCTACCCTATCATACAAATTGTATTATAATTATGTTGTTGCATTTTATCTTGATTGAACATAAGGCATGGATCATGTCATTTTTTATAGTTCAATTAAATTATTTCTTGATCTTCAAGTTGATTGATGTAAAACGATATTGATAATCATTATCAATTCATTTCCGTATTGCCATGCAATTTCCTCAATCTAACTTAACAAAGGTCCTAGAGATATATTTCTCATAAATGCAAGAGACATAATTTCCTTATCATTCACTCATATTCCTCTATGCAATTTACTCTTGAATGATCTATTTTACACTCGGAGAAAATTAAGGAGGAACTTCAACTCTTGATTCATTAATATCCTTTCTTTGATAAATTTTCTCCATTGATCCTTTCTTTAACATTAAACTCATCCATAGTTCCTACAAGATCATCAACATCTTCTTCCTTTCTAAAGAAAGTTTTGTTGGAACTGTTAAACGTAAAATAGATTGACTCTTAATAATAACAAGTTCCTTGACTCATATTAATAAAAGTTTCTTAATTGAAGACTCCTTAGCTTTTTCTTAGGTAGGGTAACATAAAAAGATACCATCATCTTATTCAAAGTCAAACTCTCCAAGGTTGTCCTCAGTGTGTAAGATGAAACACTTGCAATAAAATGAATTTTTAGGTTTCCTTTGATACCATATCTCATAAAGATTTTTTTTTTTTTTAAAAAATAGGTTAGCTCTATTTAAAATATAAAAAGAGGTATTTATGGCTTCAACCCAAAAATATTTTAGCAAATTGTATTCATTAAGCATATTCCTACCCATTTCTTAAAGAGTTCTATTTTTTTTTCTCTCAACTACACCATTTTGTTAAGCAGTTATAGGAGTTGAAAAATTATGAAAAATTCCATTTTCGCTATAAAAATTTTGAACCTTTGCAATTTTAAATTCTCCACCATGATCACTCTAAATGGTTGAGATTTTCAAATTTTTTGATTTTAAACTCTTTTTATACAAGATTTTATCAAAATCAAAATCCTTATAAAAAAGGAATAGAGCCCAAGTGAACCTTGAAAAATCATTAACAATAACAAATGCATAATAAATTCTAACTCAACTAGTAACTTTAGTAGGGCCGAAAAGATCCATATGTAATTATTTGAAAAGGTCTTAAAGATGTTACATTGTTCTTAGATTTAAAAGAAGATTTGACTTGTTTATCTCTTTAACATGTATCATAAATTTTATCTTTGATAAAGTTGATCTAGGGAAGTTTCTCAATTTGTTGGTCAACTTCATGCTAGCATGCCTAAGTCTTCTATTCCAATTATAACCTTTATCAATAATGGTCACTAAACACTTGAAATTAGTTTCCTTTAATCTAAGTCTTTTGGATTACATTCATTATTTGTGTTAGTAATTGTTGAGTACTTTATGTTTAATTGATTGGTCATTAATCATCTTAGTTCTACGAATCGACAATGGAGACATGCTTTTCACAGAATGAATCCTTTAATTATTCCCTTATTTTGTTATTGAGTTAAGTAACCTTAACAACCATTGCTTTCTATTGAGTCTTGCTTTGTGAGGCAATTGTATGATATCTAGCTTTTGAGCTGAGGAACCGTTCGCTTAACATACTCTTATAAATCAATTTCTACTTAAGAGGGATTAATTGATCACCATGGTGACTCGATGGTATCACTTGATGATTAGATAAGGATTAGGAACCCATTAGAAAGTCACCAAGTGAAACTGAACCTCTAACAAACTTCTTATATTGATTTTTTTTTTTTTTGCAATTACTTTATTTAAATTTTGCTTAGTTTTTCTTTTATATTGGATTTCTACATAATACAAGGAACAAAATGGTTAATACTTAATCTTGATCATCATGGGCATGATATTCGTACTCTTATACACTTTATTACTTGACGACCTGTACATTTGAAGCTTAGAGATTTTTATATATCACGCACCTGTCATCATGCACCAAAGTTGGTTTATGCAAAAATCTACATTAACATTTGTTCTAGCATCTAGAGAAAGAAATTTCTCACCTTCCTTATCGTTAAATTGGAAAGGAAGCACCATAGTTGGATAAGGTGTCTCTTAGTTCACTTTCTAGTTACTTCTCCTTCCTCCTCAATGAAATGCTCTTAAAGCCTTTTGAAATTAATGAAAGATATGGAAGGGGGTGGTGATGGTTATGGAAGAGTAAACAAGTAAAAAAGAATAGCTAGAAGATGGAGAGAAACTTGATTCTTTAAAGACTTCCACTTACTTTGAGACTTTATAGAAGTGTTTGAAATGATTTGTGAATGAAAATGAGAAGATTTAAGGCTTACTTATAGAGTAAAAGGGTAAGGGTTTGGGTAGGAAGATCTCAATTTCAAATTAGGTTGAAAATCTCCTAAAAAACTCTCCTTAAGGTCACATTCCATGAGGCTATCCTAGCTCGTGATGACCCATGTCCATCCAGTGCAAGATGGAGTCATAACTCGTGACTCAATCGATGCCCATTTCATTTAGGCAAGTTACAACCTACGACTTTGGTTGCAAGCACTACCGTTCCCACCTTTAATCATTCAAATTTACATAAAATTAATCCACTAATACAAAATTTCATCAAACATTTTCGTACACATAAACGATGCTTAAAATACATCAATTTGGGATTTCCATATTACATAGTTCATCCTAAATCAAACATAAAATGTCAAATCAATATTGAAAAACACAAAACAAACTTTAAAATTCAAATTGAACATGATAAACTCCTAATCAACATGATTACAATCTAAAATTAAAGACAAAAACACTAACGGAAATAAAAGATGCAAAGCTTTAGATCCTAGAAAACTAAATCCAAAGGATTACATGCCAAAGCAAAAACACAAATCTAATTCTTCATTGGTCATCCTTTACCCTGCTTCACCTTAGGTGGCCTTCCTTTTCCCTTTTTTGGCAATGAAGCGCATATCTTCATAGGTTCTCTTCCTTATTTTCCCTCCTCACTTGAAGATGAATCTTCTACCTCAATAAGACATGGAATTCTCTTCTCATTACACTCCACTACTAGTATTTGCCTAAAAGAATATGGTAATTCACCTTTTTCCAGATAGGCTATATGGTAGCAATAAAAGGTCATTACATGTTCAAGGGTGTAGATTTTAGTTAAAGGGGATGGAATTTTGGGTTTAGGAAACTTCAATTTGGGTGGTAAGAGAGGTAGTGGCTACTTTTCTTTCACTTTGGCTATGATGTGATCCATTTTGGTGTCTACAATAGCAATTATTTTTCTCCTATACTTATAAATGGTGTTTCTTTCCTAATTCTTGTTTTTGAAGTTATTCTAGAACATCTATAAGCTTTTACATACTCTTCCTAACCAAATGACTACTAAACTTCCTCATTATTACCATTTTGATGTGGAATTAAATAAGAACAATCTAAAAAACATTTATGACACATTTAAATGCAAAAATTTCGGGCAAGTAACATTGTAACCCAAAAGGCATATTAGATATTCAATTAAAAATTGTTACCACCCTTATTTGCCATTCCCTTTAATTTGCTTACTTTCAATGTCCTTTTTCTCTTCCATAATCTCCAAAACAACCTATCAAAAAGATGAAGAACATTTATTAAAAATTTTAATTAATACAAACTAATCAACGAAAAACTTATTCAAGTTGCAAGAAAAATTAAAAGCATGGGTTGCCTCCCACGAACGATATTTTGGGATTTTATAGCTTGACCCTCCCTCTTCCTTAGCCATATATGGTGGTAAAGTGAAACACTTCTTCATGCTTCTTTGGTTCTATCCCATAGTAAGGCTTGAGATGTCCATTCACTTTTAAAATTTATCCTTTTTAATTTCTAATGTCAATTGCTCTATGTGAATAAGTTTTCTCTATTACAAAAGGTCATGACTACCTCAATTTTCATTTTTTTGAGAAATAACCTCAACCTAGAGTTGTAGAGCAATACTTGTTGTCTTTTTTGGAAATCACATCGCACAAAGCATAGGGTTTGGATACTTTGGTGCATAGAGTTTTACATAGAGACACATGAACCACAGGTCATCAGCTGAATTTCAATTCTCTCTCTCCTTGTGTTATGTACATATATTTAGATAAGAACCAGTTTATGGTCATTAGTCTTGAACATTAGTTAACATATATGTACATTAAATGCATGTTGGATTGATTATGTATGAAGAATCAACTTTTATACATATGTATTTTGGGACATAAATGTCATAGTTTCTAAATGAATATAGTTGTTAAAGTTGTCCCTCAAGAATAAGAAGGAAGTGAAAACATTGAGAAAGTTATCATGACAGGAGCTGTGACTGTCAGTGGTATTGGAACAAGTGAATCTACTTCATCCTTATCCCTTTTTGAGCAAAACATTCTTAAACAGTATGAATAACTCACTGCTGCTATTAGTAGAGTTAAAGTTTCCTCCACTACCCTCCATCAAAATGTGAGCAAGCTGAAATATCAATTGAAGGATGTAACTAAAACAATTGATTGGATTGTTGAAGGGTTAGTCTGTAACAGGGAGTCCAATTAATCAAAAGCAAATAGTTGAACAACTTATAAAGTCTTTTTGTAAAGACTTGTAACACCTGTAGAACCCAAAGACCAAACCCCTACATCTCCTTCAAAAACCACTCCTCTTCATGATCCATCTGCATAATCTTCTATGCTTCTTATAATGTTTTTGTAATTGTAGCTAATGAAGGACTACATCTTATATGTTCTTTTTCTAATGAACAAGTTTTGTGTTCCTTTTTTTGTGTTCTTTTACAATGAATAGCTATGAACTACTTGTGTTTCTTTTATTGCATCTTATGATCTTTACTTGCTATTTATCTTTTTTTTTTAATAATGCCAAAGGGGGGAGAGTTATGTGAAATAATGAGCATAAAAGGGAAATAAGAGAATATAAAATCATATGATAAAGGAAGAACACATTATCGCGAAGAGAAATAAAAGGGAGAGAATATTGAACCTTTTAGGTTCCAAGTTCTAGTTTTAATGATTATAAATAAGACTTAGGGCTAACATTTGCCCAAGATTGCTCGTGTTAAATCTTATCTGTACATCCTTGAATTATAATGGTTAGAGAAGAATTTGCGTTTAGCACATTTCAATTGAAGGTTGAAAACTCTACAGTTGAAGGTTGAAAACTCTAAGCATCAAAGAGTGAAAGTCAAAGCAAACTCAGCTAAATAGACCAACAGGCATTGTACTTTCACAATTGACATTGAAAAAGTGCTCTAGTTTAAGTAATGCTCTATGGACCTCACTATAGGCAATGTGCATTCATAATTGACATTAAAAAAGTACTCTAGTTTTAGTAATACTCTTTAGACCTTGCAACAGGCATTATACTTTCACAACTGGTGTTGGAAAAGTGCTCTAGTTTGAGCTACACCTTCTGGACCTCCCAACGAGATACACTCAAATATTCAATAGGAATTGAAATGTTTCTAATGAGCATTGCAAGAACTCCAACAAGCATTGAATCACTTTTGTAGATTTTGAAAAGTATAGCTTAAAGATCACATCTTCTGAAAATCAACAACAGGCATTGAACATGTTGCAAGAAGCATTGAGTTAAAATCAATGACCATTGCTTACATCTAATGATCATTGAAGAAAAAATGGATTAAACAAATAAAAAAAAGGAGAAAGGAAGAGTCTTGAGCCATAAAGTCTCAACAACTAGTTTTAACGGGCATTTTGATAGGTCCAACAACTGTTGAAGCTAAATAATGATTGTTAATCATCCATCTATGTGAAATCAATCTTAGTGGATGCCTCAACAATGGGCGTGAAATTTTGTCAACGGGTGTTAATTTGCTTATAGCTGTAATGTGATGTGACAACTCTTTTCAGATGGCTTGTTCCTTATTCAGCTGATAAAAGGAACCACTCTCAATAGAAATGAAAAAGACAAATGTCTATTAAGTGAGTAATCTATTGTGAAAACCATTCTTAATTGATAAGGTTGTTACATTGTGAATAAAGAGTGATCTAGCGTCCAAAAGTCATTCATTGATCAAGCTTGAGAGAGTTTTCCTTCTCCTAAAAGAGTTATAATCTCTTATTATGTAACTAAATGTTGAGAAACTGTTTGGAAGTATCTCTTATGAAAGGTTTAAGGTAATACCTAAAAACTACTTTAGATTAAGTATCCAACTACTTGTAAGAAGTTGATAATGCTTGAAAATTTATCACTTGTAAAGGCTTAATAAGTATCCAACAACTTACTTGTGTAAAAGTTGTTGATAACACCTTAAGCTATCAAAATAGTAAAGGTTGTAGTGGAAATACTAGAGAAGATGACAAAGGCAAGTTGTGTCGAACCTCTATAAATCTTGCCATCAATTTTTTTCACATTTAATTTGAATTTGTAAATTTGTCATTACCCTAATCAACCCCCCTTCTAGGGCACCAAGGGACAATATCATAGAGAGGTTCAATAATGAAAATAGCAAATTGATCATATAATGGTGCTACACTGCCACAATGAAATATATGTTGATTAAATTATCAATATTTGTGACTATAGATTATTACTATAGCAATAAAGGACAAAACTACTGCCATGATCATTTTTGATAATTTAATATGAACCAAATTATATTAAGGTGTCACTTTGTCTTTAAATTATATATTTTTTAAAAATTATGTGGCCACATTTTAGTTTAGTATTTAGTTCAAGTGTCATTTTAAAATTATTATTGTTATTATTATAAAAACTACAACTAATATTGCCGATGTAGAAAAATATTAGAATTTTATGACCTAATTATCAATTGTAGATTTATTTGATTTGAGAAAACAAACTGAATAATATAATTTAAGACCTATGTGAAAGTCAAATATGGTGTATGATCATTTTGAGTTATAGACTTGTAACACTTTTAATTAGCCAATATGAAAAGATGGTTTAGTGTAGGCCTAATCTAATATGGACTAATAATGGGTGAACTTGTTAGATTTTATGTGTAGGCTAAGGTTCACTCTCCGTCCTCAATTTTAATTTGACTTGTCCCTTTGAATAGTTGACTTGTGAAAAAGGAAAAAAGAGGAAGATTTAGCCTTAAAATACCTTGATATTAATATCTATTTTTTGAGAATTTATTTGTGTAGTATTAAGATGATTATAAATGATAATAATAATAAATCAAATTTGTAATTAGGAACACTATTAGTTTTCACATAACAAAAAATAATTTTTTTCGTATTCTAAATATTGTACACTAAATCCTAATTAATAGTTCTATAGTATTGCTCTTTTTCTAATAACCAATTTGGCATAGCTTACACTAGCATTACCAGATATATTGTAGATTACTTTCATGAAGGATAAGGAAATCTATGTAACTATATAGATTATAGTAAGGATGGTATTTATCCAACTCGTAGAATATTCGATTCCATTCAACTTGAATGAATATAAATGTTATTCAGTTTGATTACATAATAAAACTAGATTCTAAATATAAAATTTGACCCGGGTTAAACTGAATTCAGATTTTATTGAAATTCAATTCGATTAAATATAATAATATATTTGTGATATTTTTATAATTAATAATTTATTTTTGGTTTATTTAAATATATACATTATGTTTATAAATTAAATATTAACATGATTATAGGTAAATATATAGAAAAAAATAGATGAAAAATATATATTTAAGAAAATAATATAAAAGTAAAAAATATGAAATTTCTTTTTTAAGAAATAATAAAACACTCATGACTCAGTCCAATTTGAGCCACTTCTCACTTCAGATCAAATAGCGAGTCAGATGTTTAGTTCTCTCATCAGATCGGGTATGAAATTCTCAAAACGCGATCCATATCTACCGGGCACCATCCCTACGTTGCAGGGTAGATCTCACAACCTTTACACCCTGTTTGGATAGAGTGTTTGTAATGGATTGGAAGAGTTATTAATGGAATGAAATGGATTGGTTTGGTTTGGAAAGTGAGTGTTAAATTATATTTATGTTTGGGATGGTAGGAATGGAATGGAATGGTTTGAAAGTAATTATGTTTGTTTGCACTGGAATGAAATGAAAGGTTAACTTAAAAATTGACAAAAATACCCTTATACATATAAATATAATTTTCTTTTATTTTTTCATTTATTAAATATTTAATATTAAAATAGAAATTTATCATTAGTATTCAAAAATTATATTTTATTTTTTATTCACACCCCAATTTGGAGTGTTTTAATTTGGGGTGTTTTATTGGTTTGGGGTGGGTTTGGGTTGGTTTGCCAAAACCTCTCAAACCAATCCATTCCACCCCAAACACTTCTATTCAAACGCCACATTATTTTCCAAACTAATCCAAACCAACAATCCAAACAAAGTGTTAGTCAATTCAGTGACCAATCCTGTCGTTTGCATGTACTGTTAATTTTACGGTGGTCCTTGACCCTACATATATTTCCAAATGAGATCCTTTCTTTTTTTCTTTTTTTAACTTCTGGCTTTTCCAAAGCGGATTGTTTTGGGACATTGCCATTATGAATTTTTCGACTATGTTTATATGCCAGAACCCCACCAAGTCTCTTATTAGCTTCTTTTCTTTCATGACAGGCCAGCAACTTCAAACCTATTTATGTCACCATAATTATTTTATCATATGAGAAGCTACCTCCCAAACGTATGTTCTGAAAACTCTAAACAACACTTACAAAAAAAAAAAAAAAATGTAGATCAAGAAATGAAAATAAAATAGAATTTTAATTTTATTTTGATATTTGATATTTAATTTAGTTGAAATTTTAAGAATTAAATTTCAAAAATTTTAAATGTTACACTATCTTTCTTATGCATAAATATGTTAGATAAAAATATTAGAATCTTAAAACTCTTATTTTAGAATAGGATTCCATTTCTCACTCTTTAATATAACTAAACATAGAAATGTAATGAGCTTAAGATATATATCCAACAAATCGAAATAAATATTATGATCCTAAAACGAAACTAATGACCAGTTTAATGACAATCATAAGCAGGACAACAACGCAAGAAGTCCATTTCCAACTCTCTTTTTCTTTTAACATATTTTGTGCTGGAGGTGACTTTTCTTGGACTTTTCTTTCTTGTTCAATATTAACCCTCTAATTCCCAAGTAAAGTTTTTAGCAAAGAATACAAAATCTACAAAATTCTCTGTGCATATGGCAATGAAATATATGGGATATCCAGTAACGGACAACGAGCACTAGCAACACTCTCAAAAGTGAGAATCCTTTAAAGCGTAAATAATGACTAAATGACCCCATGAATGGCACAAGCATTGCTTTTTCATGCCCAGTAGTAGGAGCTGGTTGGGCTGTCTGTGTCATCCTTCTGACAATTCCCAGCTATTCTTTTTCAACTTCATCTGTGTCTCCACAGACCCTTTAAGCTAAATCCAAACTCAATGGCCTGTATCTCCTCCTCTATCCTCAGTACCAACCCACCAGTGTTCTGTTTCTTTCAGTTGCTAGTTTTACTACTACAGGGAGAAATATAATTATAATTGTCAACTTTTTTTTTTTTTTTCCGAGTACTGCACCTTTCTGCTATGGCCATCACAACCTCCCTCCATTTTAGCAAAAACCCATCATAGTTTCACACACAAGACAAAAGAAAGGATCTTAGAGAGAGAGAGAGAGAGGGAAATTATGGGGTGTGGTTTATCAAAGCAAGATGAAGAAGAAGATGATGTTGTGTCTTTGTGTAGAGAAAGGAAAAGATTGTTAAAGCTGGCTGTGGAGAAAAGGTATGCTTTTGCTGATGCTCAGTTTAAGTATAATCAGTCTCTTTATGCATTAGCTGTGGCCTTGAAGTTGTTTGAGTCTAGGCATTCTTCTCCTCTTTCTCCTTTGCTTGTCACTTTTCCTTCTGCTAATGGTGTTGTTGATACTATCAATGAGACCATATCCACCAACCCAAACTCAATGTTTCTTCAACAGGGACCAACTCAACCCATCCGAGAAACCATTGCATGCCAGCCTTCTGATTCTAAGGTTTCTTTAGGCTCTTGTAAGTTAGAGACAAATGCAAATAAAACCCAAGAAATGAATGGTTTTTATTGTCATGAGGGGAAGGAGAATTCCCAGGAAGGAGAATATGAGGAAGAAGAAAGTGAAAGTGAAGATGGAGAAGAGGTTTGTGAGCATTTTTATGGTGAGGAAGGTCCACCACTAGTGCCATCACCACATAGGCAATTTGGGTGGGACTTCTTTTGCCCTTATGATCAAATGAGATCAGAGGTTTTAAATGGATTTATTCGAAGCTCTGAGGAGGATTTGAGGGCTGTGCGAGAGAAGGAAGGGATTCCTGAGCTAGAAGAGGACGGAGAGAAAGTAATGAATGAGAGTGAAGAAGCATTGAAGGTGAAAAATGGTGATGTGGGTCACAAGGAAAATGGGATGAGAGATGTGAGAAGTAGTAGAGATGATGCAATTTCAGGTCACGAGAAGAATAAGGGGTTCAAAGTGATTGATACACCCACACATGGGAGGGAATTGTTGGAAGCATTAAAAGATATCGAGGACCATTTCTTGAGGGCTTATGATTCTGGTTTGGATATTTCAAGGATGTTAGAGGCCAACAGGGTGCAATTGCAATCTGGTTTAGAGGAAATCAAAGGTGGATTCTTTCTTTCCTTCTTTCTTTCTTTCAAGTTGGAATCCTCTGTATTGTGTTCTTTGTAATTGGTTGCAATTCATGGTCTATATATGGTTTGGTAAGAAACTTCTATTTTTGTTTCCATTAATTAGAAATTGCTTACAAAACAAGTTTATAGCTTCTTGAGCAGTCTCACATTGTAGCCTACATCACATTGATTGCTAGGAGAACTATGATTCACGTACTTTGGGATGAATAGTGCCCCTCTAATTGAAACATTAACATTTGAACGTGAAAACAGGAGGGATAGGAAATGACTAAATTTATAGTTTTCAGAAGTTTCCTCAATACTAGATTTCATTTCAGCGATTATTGTCAGCAGAATCTTTTTTCCTTCTCTAGTTCTTGAATTGTTAGACAATGGGAATTCTTATTAACTGTTATATAGGGCACATACATCAATTACCTGATGCATTCCTTCTTGTTGTTTGGATGCAGAGAGCTCAAATAAGCTTATCAGATATATTGCATGGAACTGATCCACTTCTTTTCGGTCTTCCTCCTCCAAAAGTCTGCTTACATGTAGTTCTGTAAATTCTTCAATGTGGATGGAATTCAAGAATGATCTGTTTGAGGACTTTGGATTGGAAGCGGGGAGCCATTCACTGACTCTAGAGAGGTTATATGCTTGGGAGAAGAAGCTCTACCAGGAGGTGAAGGTAAAGTATAAATAAATTATGTTTATGCCATCTCTTTTTGTGTATGTTGTTTATTTGTGCCAGTCATGTTCAATATTTACAATTTGCTTCTGATGTTCAAATCAATGATTTTGACATGAAGCTTCTTAACATTGAGATCCAACTTTCTTATGACTTGATTAAACATTGGATGTTCCTGTTCAAATGCTTTTTATATGATGAAAATGTAAGAAAATATCCACCTTCTGTTCTTGTGGCTTGTAAATAGCTTGATATCTCTTTCCCATTTGCCAAATTTCTTTTATGATTAATGTGCTCAGACTGGAGATCAGATCCGGAAAATTTATGAAAGAAAATGTCATCATAAGAGACACCCGGATGCTGCTGGAGATGACATCTTCTCCATGCATAAATCTACTGCTGAAGTTAAAGAATTGCATTCCAGTATCTTGGTTACATTAAGAAGTGTGCAGTTAATTTCTGACAGAATACAGAAATTAAGAGATGAAGAGTTGCATCCGCAACTTCTCGAGCTGCTTGATGGGTATGATACAAGATGTTAGAAATTTACTGCAAGGATTAAGAAGGCTGAAGTTAAGATTTAGTTGTTTGTTGACTTTGCTTCTTCCATTTTCTGCAGCCTATTGAGAAATTGGACGATAATGTTGGAATCACACAAATCTCAAAACCAAGTCATGCTTGAAGTGAAATTCTTCAATTGCCCAGCTTATGGAAAGTTTTGTAATGACTCTCATCATCTTGCCACTCTTCAGCTTGAGGCAGAAATTGATAATTGGCGTGCCTGCTTTGCTGCATATGTATCTACCCAGAAGGCCTATATTGAAGCTCTTGGTGGCTGGTTGTCGAAGTTCATTGCTCCTGAAGTTGAATTCTATTCCAGGGGAAAGTCTTCAGCACCACTGTATACAATTAATGGACCACAATTGCTCATAATGTGTGATGGTTGGTTAGCATGGCTGGACAAAATGCCAGATCAGGCCGTAACTTATGCAATGAAAAATTTTGGGAAGGATATCCATGCACTGTGGAGTCAACAGGGAAAAGAGCAACAGCAAAAGAGAAAAGTTGAAGGTCTAGCCAAAGAACTCGACAAGAGAAATCTGGCATTTCAAAGAGAAGAGAGGAGGGTCCTTGGATCCAAGATTTCAGAGCAGGAATCAGAGGTTGGTGCACGAGATCTCATTGAGCACTTGGCAGAAGGTAAAAGGCAATTGGATATGTTCAGGAACAGGCTAGATGAAGAGAAGGAAAAGCACCTTAAGAGCTTGCAAGAGACCCAGTATATCACCGTAAGTGGATTTCAGACAGGATTTTCTTCAGTTTTTGAGTCACTGGCCGAGTTTTCTAAAGCATCAGTGAAAATGTACGCGGATCTTGTAACATACAGTGCAAGTGCGAAGGCAGCAGAGAACAATGTTAGCTCCCAGGTTGAGTCGAAAGGAGCAAGTGAAAATCGAAAAAATTGTGTAAGGGCATGAGAATCTTGAGTTCTTTAATCCTTGGTTTCTCAAATATAAATAGTGTGCATAGAGATTCTCGCATAGCATTTATAGCATGCTCTTGTTTATATATATATACATACAACAGGTATTTATGTTTCTTGCCACCTTTTTTTGAATTTTTCCTAGCAAATCTAGAAGGAACTTCATGTTATAAGTATATATTCCTTTATGTGATGATGAAAATTGCAGGAACATTCAGGTTAATTATCGAAGTTGATTGAAGTAAATGTGAAAACTTATTTTGCATTGTTCTTATTATGGTTCCAATATCTCACATTGGTGTTATAGAGAACATGGCATATGGAGAGATGAGGCCTTGTGCTCTCTGTCCCTAATGGCCACCTGAACTTGCCATAAAATCTAATCTTAGAGGGAAAAAACCTCTCCAACCATATCTTTCATTGGATTATGGATCTGATATATTTTTGGATTATGATTTTATAACAGAGTAGTGTTTATGAGATAAGCATAAATAAAAGAAACTAAAATGTCGCATGAAAATATTTGTGTTGAAATTAACCGCAGCTTTTCTTTATTATGGTGTTTAGATATCAAGTTTGCATAATTACAAAGGCATAGTTTTCCAATACCTGATAGAAATTGATCTAAATAAATATTGTTTTTTTTCCCTAGTACTGAGTAATTCACACCAAAAATCTTTTGAAAAATATAGATGATCACATACTGATGCTACTGAGTTGGAACATCTTTATTTGTTTCCTCACTAATTTCCCTCAATATTTTCTTATCAATATCAATGTTGATGCTATTGACCTCAAAACACCTCAAGCTTGCATTTTGAAGTGAGAGGCTATCCGTATCTACACGAAACCTTTGAAATCCAACACCATCAATACTGACAAAGCTCTGGGAAGATTCAGAGTCTATTGATCTTCCAGATCCATGTTCGGTAGATCGATATGATGATGCTAAAGAACTCCATGAAGGTTCTTTGTGAATGAAGCCATCAGCTGCATATAAAGCCTCTTCCAGTTCTTGCCAAACCTGAGTCATCGTAGGACGTTTTTTGGGACTTGGCATTACACATCTCAGGCCAAGTTTCCCCATCTTTAGCATTATTTCCATGTTGCATGGCTCAGTTAGAAGATTTGCATCTAATATTTCTGCAACATTCCCCCTCTCTATGCTAGGCCTTGCCTGCATTACCAATACATAGACAACAAGGAGAACAATTTATTAAAATGCTCTCGAACATTCAAATTTCTTATGTATCAAGGAAATCTCCTGCCTAGACCACGGCTCATGATGGATCATCTCATAGAGTGTGAACCCTATTCTTGAAATGATGTCGGACATTCAAATTAGTTGTATATAAAGGAAAATTATTGCCTAGACCATGGTTCATCGTTAATCATCTCATGCATAAAGTTAGGGTATTTTTGGACTAGTTTACTTATTACCTGAGATTAAATTCTTCATCAGGTGAATTTAAAAGCACACCCCACAGAGTTGATGCGTTCAGGGAAATAAATTAATTCCTCTGATGTTGGTTTCAAGAATCAAAACTAGGTGAATGAAAAAAGAGCAAACTCTATTAAGCACTTGGACTAATCTTGAGCTTATATTTTATAAATTTTATAGAAGAAAAAGAAAAAGTACTGTTGGGTTAAATTGTTAGATCTTTATTTTGCTTACCCATTCAAATATATGATGGTTGGATTGATTCCTGCTTGAATCAACTGCAGGCCTAGCAGAAACAAGTTGCAGGAGTATAACTCCAAAGCTGCACACATCACTAAAAGGACTTAAATGAAAGCTAGAACAATAAACAGGATCAAGGTATCCTGGTGTCCCTTTGATCTGGCTACTAACATGCGATTCATCTTCAACAGGTCCCAATTTTACCAGTCCAAAATCTGAAACCTTGGCTTCAAAATCCTCTCCTAATAAGATATTGCTTGGTTTAAAATTGATTGAGTATGACTCAATTTGAATATATTTTATAGTTTAAGTACTTATTTCTATCTATTTAAAATATATTAGGACCAAAGAGGTAATTTGGCTATAAGGATGACCCTTCCAAATTAGCATTAATATTTTTGTGCATAAATTTAAAGCCTTAAAGAATACTAGCCATCCTTTTTTAGTCACCTTTTCCATTTCAAAAAGACTTTGATAGCATGCCACAATGAAGACTTTGGTATTTCCTCATTATGGTCATATGGATGCCTCTAGAGGTCATTTTCAAACTTTTTGGAGGTGACTGTGATTTACTACAACTAAATCTTCATAGTTAAGATCGTGAAAGAGATCATCAATAAAGCTTTGTTCATGCAATCTCTTACTTTAACTTTAAATCATATCACGCATCAAAGTGTTCATTGGTTTGGGAATTATCAAAACTTTAATTTTCACTTTGCACTATGTGTTAGCAACTTGTTTATTTTGTGGCTATGCCTCAAATGAGTGGAATCTTGCTTAACACTCCTAATCTTTTATCGACCATCAACAGGGTTGAAAGAATATGGGTAATACTTTGTTACAAACTTAGGTAATAACACATGAGAGGATCAGTGGAGGATTTAAGGATATGTCTCTTAATAGGTAGAGGCTCACATGAAGAATCAAATGGTTAAGGGGGGACCTAAAGGGATAATACTTGGTTTATACCTTGAATACTTGACTAGAGCCGTCACCCAAATTTAGTTGATAAAATTCTAGGTGAGGATTAGTTCTGGTCTAAATAGGTTAATTAAAAGGTCCAACCCATCTTCACCTGATTAGAGATTAGATTTGGGAATTGACTGCAACTCAACTTAGGGAAAAGATTAGGCATGCTAAGTTGCCTGGAATTTGGGATCATCATTAGGAATATATAGTTCACTTTTATATGTTTCATTTTCATCAATTATTTAATCCATATTGGAATAATCCTAGCCATACATTTAATAGCTTTTTATACATCCACATCACATATAATATGCACACATTCATCTTGGGATGGGGGAACATATGACCAAATGGGAGTTTCATGCAATCAAATACACAAGGACATAATGTGAACATATTAACCCTTACAACTTGTAAAAGAAGACATAAGTTAGTACTTAGGAGTCATAAAAAGAACAATCTATATCTAATCATGTTAACTTAACATGAAAGGGTGATACCATCTTTACCTTATTTAAGAGATACACTAGATGCTCATTGTAAGATACTCATCATATGTGCCAGATCAATATATGATATTAATGCTAAAACATACTATCTTAACATCAAAATATGCTCAAATGCATAATAAAAAAGTGTGCAATTCATTCATAGTACGTATAGTTATAATAAGTGTGTGTGTTGGAAGATAAAACAAAATAAGGCATATATCAATTATTGGTAAAATATAAGGAGGAGTTATGGGATCCTCAGTGTCTATAACCTCATCTAAGTAGCTCTTAGATATAGTAAACACGTCAAGGATAAAGGAGAAATGCACTCCTAAACATGAAGAGTGTTGACCTAAGTTGGATTTCTAACTTGGTTTGATTTTGATCTTGACAATCAAATTAAGTTGTTACTAACCTTTGTTTTGAGTTTCCAAGCATAAGAATTAAGTTTTGGAAAGGATGGAAATCATTTACTTTGAAAAAATCTAAGTAAAATGGAAGACTTGAAAATTGTGTTCGAGATAGGAGTGTTGCCCTTGAGAAAAAGATGTTGCAAATACAACCTTGCTAAGTGCAATCACGTCAAGTTCATGAGATTGAAAGAATTTCAAGGAGTAGATGATTGCAATCATAACTTGGCCATTATGCACGTGAAAAGGAAATTGCATTGCAATTAGAAGAATTACAACCACAATAAGTTGACAAATTTCATGCGGTAGCTAACCTCCATCGTAACTTTACTATATCATATGTAAAAGGCAGAATTATGCCTATGACCCACCAAATCACAAATGTAATTAGCTAGAGACCTTTAATGGACATTAGGTGCTAAAATTAGTTATTGAATGCTCTAAAGAATCACCTAATTACATTATGCAATGAATCACGATTGTTACAAAAAACCGATAGTTATTAGAAGATTCATTTAGTGGTTACAATGAATAAAACATGGTAGTTAATAAGCTAGATTAATTAAATGGTCTAATGGTTAGATACAATGATCATTGAAAAAGTGACAATGCCTATTATCAGGATTTTAAACAGTCATTTTTTTACTGCACATTTAAACCCCTCACTCTATTTTTCAAATTACTTTCTCTAAGCTTTTAAACTCTTACATTTTCACTTATGCTATTCTTTATTTGCATCTCCCAAATCCTCTAAATACTTACCCTAAAATTAATTGCTCCCAAGCGATTCAAGCAAAAGGCTTATTCAACCCATAATTTGATTCTAGCCTTATCACTAAGGATAGGTTAAACTCAACCTTTAAATGTTAAAAGGAAGAAGAATCTTATAGTTAAACCTTCTTCAACTCTACTAGCCCCAAAGAGACCAATGATAGGTCTCAAAGGCAAAGGAAAGGCAAAATTTTCCACTGCATAAATTGAGGAAGAAGTTTAAGTTAGGTTCCTTAAACCCTTATAGGGAACCTCACCAAATTAGGCTCCTTAATAAGTACCAAATTGAGTTAAGGTTTAAAATAACCTAGAGAAAGATTAATGGAGGCAAATTTCTTAATCAGAAGGATTTAGAGTGATATAATCTCATCAAAGAAGTAAGTGAGCCAATATATGGTATTGGGTGGGAATTCATCTCAAGGATCACAAAATCTGCCCACAATAAGCTCGAAATTAAGTTTCTAGCTATTCTAGAAGTGCTAGATGATGATTATGACAATATAGAGATTCCTATAATCATTCATTTTAGACTTTTAGGAAAATCCTATAAATAGACTTCTAAAGATCTTTATCTCTACTTTGAGGTAACTAAAGAAGGGTACTCTAAGTAACCTCCCATCTTCAAGTTGGGATTAAATGAGTTCTAATGTCTATTACTAGCAGAAGCTTCAACTACTAATCCTCTAATAGTAAGGCCTCAAGAATCAAAAGTCATGCACTTAGGATTACCTATAGATTCATAGTTTGGAACATAAATAGAAGGGGGCAATTGAATGAAAACTGTACCACATAGGATCTTTTTATATCTTTGATGCATAGTTAGTAAAAGGAAAATTGAGGCTCCTTAGCTACTAATTAAGAGATTAGAGTTATAAGCTAACAAGTCAAATGTTTTTGTGATGGTTCACTACATCACAAAGATTGCCATATATGTGAAGGCAATTCCTAAGACTAATGAGGAGAGGATAACAACAAACCTTCTACTATAGACTCTACTAGCTAATGAGGTTATAAGTGAGAAAAAACAAATAAGTATAGGCATTCTAAAAAGGAAAGAGAATGGCCTTATAACCCTAATTGATGAGATAACAAAAACTATTGAAGAGAAAAATGAAACTTAAAAGATAATGCAAGAACAAGTATAGAGGTAGCTATTCAATTAGATTAACTTCAACTCCAGTAGTTACTCCAACACTAGCAGCTTCGTCAGCATAAGTGCCTGCACCATCTTGTCCTCCATCTAAAGAAAAACCCTTTCAACTTTTAAATAGCAAGTACTACAACAACTAAGCATGATAAATGCCACTGTTATAAGACTTAAGACCAAATCACATTTTTATAGAGTAAAGCAAACAATTTTGGTACACAAATCAAAGATGTGAATCAAACATTAGATTAGATCATTGATGATCTCAATCTATAAATTAATTCAAACTATATGGACAAACCTAATAATGACCATTGAAGATACCTTAAGTCATTCCTTTTTTGAACTAAAACCTAGAACTATACCTAGTCATCCCATTCTAAAAGCTTTTAATTAATTCCTTTTTATTTATTTTCCCATTTTTTTTAATTAAGTTGATGAATGGACACATATCTCAATTATTTATTATCAATTTGTTCATGTATGTATAAAATCATTATTTAATGACTATAAGCAAACAATTTTTACATTTTTCTTTACTATTTTCACCATGCAATGTATTCTTGCTTATCTTTTTTTGATAATGGCAAAGGGGGAGAAATCATAATGAGTATATAATCATATGACAAGGGGGGAGAGATAATTAGATAATATGATGAGTATTTGCTTAAGAGGAAAAGATAATATGCTTAAATGAACATGTACATATGTATATAACGATAAAAAGGATGAGATAATAAGTATATGTGTAACTATGTTTGAAAAAAAAGGAGAAATATTATGTTTAAATGGATACTTATAAGTATATTGTATCAAAATAAAAGATAATGCATAATTAACATTCACATAGGGGGGGAGAATACTAAGAAGGAAGTTAAAAACATTGCTGTGAGAACCTGCTATAAAAACTTGCTTGACTTTAACATATCTTAAGATGTATAATTACTTTAAACATAAGATTAAAGGAGAGATTTTGCTTACATTGTTTATCATCATCCAAAAGAGGGGAGGGGGGAGGGGAGAATATCAAACCTTCTATTTTCTAATTATTTTCTTAATGATTACAAACAAAGGATTATTTATCTACTTTTTGTGCAAGTTTGTTAGGTTTAATCTTATAGGCACCTCATTCAATATCTCATGAATAATTAAACAAAATAAGTTAGCAAAGTTTAAAATGAATAATCTTGGAGTCAAGAAGAGAACCTAAACATACTAACAACCATTGTAGATTAACAATGAGTATTGAATGGACAACAACAATAAGGGTTTGAGGAAATGAAGGAGTGTTTAAAAGCCTTATTGAAGTGGCTAAAGCATTTTGTAAGTCCCAAAGGTAGTGAAAAGCTAGACTAATGACCATTAAATAGATTAACAAGCATTTATAAGTCATTAATGATGGTTGAAAAATCTTAATAGAATTGCTCAACTCTTTTATAAGTCCCAACAATAATTAAGGAAAGTACCAATGAACATTGGCATGATTTACTTTAACAACTAGAACTGAAGAGCTCAATGATGGTAAACATTTCAATATAGTGTTAAATATCCTCAGTGACCATTGAAAATTCATACAAATGTTGCTGATTTAGTTAAGCTCAAGAAATTGAAGCTATCGATTATTGAAAGGATCATAATGAGCATGGTTTGTATTTTAATAAGCATTTTATAGACTCAAAGGTGGTGGACAAAAATGAAGATATGACAATCAATAATCATTAAAGCAAGACTAACTAGAAATTGGACATTTAACAATCATTGGGATCTCACCTATGACCTTTGACTTTGGTTTTAATGGCTTTATTGACTATTTGATAAACTTTTTCATTGTGTCACTAACTAGTTTGCTTTTTAATCACTATATGTGGATCGAAAGCATAAAATTTAGAAATAGAGAAATCAAAATAGAAGCATACTCTACATGGTCTAAAAGCTTCAAAGAGAATCAAAAGCTTTTAAAGTTTAGTTGCTTAAACTATGTCTTCTTCAAGTGTATATGTAAGCTATTCTTAAAGAAAGAAGTAAATTATTTTTGCTACATTTGTAACACCAAGGTCTAACCCACTCAAGCAAGATAAAGTGGTTACATTTTATTTATAAAAAGGTTTTAGCATTGAGGGTTTTCCTTGTTACTTTGCTTAGAATTCTTATATGAGGATACTCTTGGGTTAGAGATATAACCTTTAAACCTTTTTTTTTTTAATGAAAGATTTAAGGTATTACTTGTAAACTATCTTAGGAAAAGGCTTGAATAGTGACCCTAAATTATTTGTTAAAGGCTTTTAGGTAGTGCTTGAAAATTCACTTCATGAAGGCTTAAGTGGTGCCTAGCTAACTTCACTTAGGTTTTCAATAGCACTAAAAGCTATTGTTTAGTGAAAATCTTAATTGTTTTTCAAGGAGAGGACATAGCCTTAGTTTGAGCTAAACCTCTATAAATCTTTGTGTACTTATGGTTGATTGATTCTTTCTACTTCTTTAAAAAGGTTTAAACTTGCCACTACCCTATTAAACCCTCACTTATAGGGCATTTTAGGATAATAAAACTTCTTGAATTTAATTATTTGATTCAATAACTTAGTCTATTCATTGACTTCAACATTAAAGTGTTATTGTTAGACACTTTATCTAACATTCCACATTATATTTTTTTTTTATGTAATATTATCACTGGAATCAACTATATCTAATATACTTGTACTTCCTTTAAATGAATGAAAATATTTCTCTTTGATCTCTATTGGTCCTTATGCCAAAGAACATGGGTTGAATTAATGACCAATTTAAAATTTGGAAATTAATGCATAATTAAAAGATGAAAAAGGAGGAAAGATAGAAATCATGAGACAAAGGATTTATAGTAGCTTGGGTGTCAACACCTACATCCACTCTTCAATTATCCAACTGGGTAGTTCACTAACATATAAACACATAAGGTATTTTACACGCTCACACCTAACTTAGTGTTAAGGTTCACACCTAACCTAGTGTTTTCACACCTAACCCTAATTACACTTGTGTTTATGGCTCACGCATAAACTTATAATTAATAACCAACTAACTAAACCTATTAGATTAGGTTGGTCAAACCCCTCTTTTGATATCGACAATATAGATTAAAAAGTTCTAATGCATGTGTTAAGTGCTGTTCTTATAAAAAATAAGATAGGAATTAAGTGGAAAGTTAAATGGAAGTGGAAATTCTCCAAGTCTCAAAACTAGTCTATAATTCGCACCTAAGATAGCTAGATTGTGACCAATAAGCAAGTCATGTCCATTATTAGTAGCGTTACGACTACTATTCATTAAAAAGATGGATTTGAAAAACTCTAATTTAATTGATAGTCTAAATAATAATTGGCTTGCAACTGTGACATTCAAAATGCTTTAAAAGTGCTCCAATAGTTATTTAGGAAGCTTGTCAAAGCTTGCCATGAAGAGCCGTTTGGATATTTGAAAATCATGATTTTAATCTTAAGGTGTGATCATGATTTGATTAAAGATTAAACTAAGATGGCCAGTTTGTTTTTCCATGAAGCTTGCGGTCCATTAATCTAATGCTATCATTGATCACGACTATGATTACAAAATTGTGATTAATATAATTAAAGTTTCTAATAACTAGTTTTAAGAGAACTAATGGTCAAACGCCATGTGTCACTAGTTGTTAGATACACTTGAACATTTTGACTGTGAAAGAGAAATTCTTAGCACGAAATGTTAATCGAGACTGAGATTTTGTGATCTCAGCCGTAAAAGCTATTTAATAAGCATTTAATTCTAAATTGCTTACTAAATAGTGGATATTTTCTCGTAGTTTCCTTTGTACCAACTCTTTGGTGGTTGAAACTTATACTCAATCAAATAACCTCTAATGTAAGAGAAGTAACATTTATTATGCCTAAACTTTTGCAATTTGATTCTTAACCATTTCACTCTTAATTACTTGTGTGCATTATCAATTGAGAGCATTCATTATTTGTAAAGGGTTAAGTATGAGTCTTAAACATGGGGTTTTAGATTTTAAAGTGAACCTTTAGTGAGAAAAACTCTTGTAAGGTTATGTGTGAGCTTTAAACACAAGTGTAATTAGGGTTTGGTGTGAGCCTAACCACTAAGATTAGTGTGAGCTTGTAAAACGCTAGAAAGTTCATAAAATACCCAATTAGAGAATTAAGGAGTCAATGTAGGGTTGGTTAATATCCAACCTACTATAAATTCTTATGTGTAATCTTTTCTTTCCATTCCTTAATCTTTCATTTGTTTATGTTCCTTTCAAAACTATAAAATTTCCACCAATTCAACCCCCTTTCTTATTGTACAAGGGTTAATAAGTGGTACAAAGTTCAAGTCTCAAACTTAGTCGTAATTTCTCAAGAAAAGATCATGGCATATGAAGTGATCCACTATCACTTTAAGCCACACTTAGATGGATGTAACTATGTTGATTTAAAGTAAAAGATAAAGATCTATCTTGATAGTGATGTTGTTGATGTTTGGGATGTTATAGCAAAAGAATGCATGCCACCTATAAAGATGGCAGATGGATTTGAAGAGCCATTCCTAATAAAAGAATGGGTTAAAGCTCATAAAAAGGAAAATGGAAGAAATAAGAAGGCAATGGTAATCATCCTAAGCTCTTTATCAAGAGATGAATGTGGGAGAGTACAATATTGCCAAAGAACTTATGGTATATGGAAAGCATTGTGCAACTATCATGAAGGTACCATGCAAGTGAAGTCAAGAAGAGTAGGCATGTATGCAACATAATATGAACTCTTCATGATGAAAGAAAATAAGAACATCACCGATATGACAAATAGACTTCTTGCCATCATCAACAACATGATGAAATATGAGAGACATGTTTCCAACCATGTTGTCAATACCAAAATCCTCAAAGCTCTTCCATTGGAAAATATTAGTGCTAGAGTGTGTCATATACCTAATAAAGACATTGGTAAAATACCAACTAATGTCTTCATTAAGAAGCTTCTCACTCATGAGATGATAATAAAGAACGACAAGTAGATGAAGTTGTTGAGAGAAAAAAGAGAAAAAGATGAAAAGAAAGCATTTGTTTTCAAATCCACAATAAAGGACAATAAAATAAAAATGCGTTTTAGTGATTTTGATGAGAATGAGAAAAAAGAAGAAGAGCTTGCTATGCAATTAAAGAGGTCTAAGGAATTGATAAAAATAAGAAAAGAAAGAAACCGAAGAAAGACACTATCTAACTATAAGGAGAAATAGAATGATGTGACTTACTATGAGTGTGGCAAGTAAGGGAACATCAAATTCAATTGTCCTAATTTTAAGAAGAAGAAGCAGTGGGGTAAGGAAAAGAAGAAGAGCTTTGAAACTAGTTAAGATGTTAATGACTTAAGTGAAGAAGACTTAAGAGTGAAGTTGTAAACTTTTATATCATGGCTCAAGAGGACTCTTCTAATGAGATAAGTATTTATTTCTAATCTTATGATGATGATTGTTTTGAGGATGAGGATGACGAGTTTCTTGAAGCCATGGCTTTGAGACGTGACAAATATAAATTAAAAATGAAATCTTATAAGAAAAAATGCTCTCAATTTAAGGATGATTTTAAAAGTTTAAATGAGCTTATTTCTAACTTAGGGACTTCTAATTAAGAACTCAAGACATCTTTGGAACAATTTTCTAACAATCCATACTCTTTTAATTATTTATGAAAAGAAAATGATTCTTTGAAAAATGAAGTTATTGAGTTGAGAAACTCGATCTCTAAATTTCATAAAAGGGAAGAAGGCCTTGGATGCATTAATTGTATCTCAAAGGCCACCCATAGTAAGACATGGCCTTGGCTATGATGAAGCCTTTACATCCACATCTTCTCCTCTTATTTTCATCAAAACTTCTACCCCTTAAGCTTACAACATAGAGGTGGTTGAAAAGAGTAGTAATCTAAGGACTAAGCCTTACATGCCTAAGGGTAAGGGAAAGACACCTTAAATCTGTAGAGCTAAGCCTCCAAGAGCTAATAATGCAGTTGTGTACAATAAGAAACATGCTCAAAAACACAAATCTCCTACTCCTCAACACATTTTCTTATGCATGTATTCACATGGCAATGGTACAGGAAGACCCCTTACTCATACCAAAGTTGTTTGTAGGAGAAAGACTAACAAATCTAGACTCTAATGCCATTATTACATGAAACATGGTCACATTAATGTGTTTTGCTATATAAGGAAGGCTCACCTCAAACTTGAGAATCCTTCTAAGCCTAACCCCATAGGACCTAAGTGTGAGTATTCAAAAAATGATTTCGGTGTTGTACTCTAATGAGTAAAATCATACTTATGACTCTTACTTTTTTTTTTTTTTTTATCAATGGGGGGATCGAAAGGATGGGGATATGGTATATGTTTACATCAATGAGGGATCCTTTAGGCTTTATGCAAGTTTGAAGCCTTTTATAGAAGTGGTGGTCAATAGGGGATTAAGGCAAGATAATACTTTAGTTTATACCTAAGGAAATGTAGAGTTATCATCCAACTTTGGTAGATATAAGAATCAGGGCAAGGTGAAATTTGAACCTAACTAAGTTAATTAGAATGCCTAATTCATCTTTACCCCATTAAAGATCTAGTTTGGAAATTGATTACAACTTGGGGAAAAGGTTAGGCAGCCCCAAATTACTTTGACATTGGGATCAACCTTCAAACATCTTTGTTTCACTTTTTACCTCTTTAACTTTGTTATTAATAGTCTAATTAATGCCTTTAAGAATATTTTTAGTATAACCAACCAATCATATCCAATCATCATCATAAGCAATCTCAAGGGGATGAAGGTTATGCATCATGTCCTGAGGAGAGCCATACATATCAATCATATTAAAATAATATAATTAATCTATAAAAGGAAGGCTATCATGCTTCATGTTAAAGGGAGGGTCAGGCATATCAATCAACCACAAAAGTACATAGTCATGACTGCCATATACTCATAGTGATGACCAATATAAGGGAAAACACATATTAGTGACCGTCATAAGGATAACATAATCAAAGTAAGTAAAATAAGATTTATATGAGTAAGAGTCTTACAACATTTATAAATTAAGGAACCTAATCATGTTTCTAAGTCCTCAATCAATCATCCCACATCACATGGATCATATGATAGCCATGATAATAAATAAAGAATAAACACATGAAACATGAGGCATGAAGAATAAAAAACATGGAATAAAAATGCAAAATTAGAGGATCTTAAAGGCGTCAAGCCAAATCTTAACAAATGGAATCCTAGGGCTGTTGAACCCTTATCCACATTTTCTCGTAAAGATCTAAGCATCCTTGAACACCACTTTCATTGATGAAAGTTAGGATATCTATCAAAAGAAAATAATCTCATAGGCAAAACATTCATAGGATGCATCTATATGATAATCTAAAAAGAGGGTTATGTGAAACTTTCTCTTATAACTCTAATCATGTAATCACCAAAAGCATGGAAAAGGAAGCGAATTAGCTAGAGAACTAATCACATTCTCCCATAAAGACAATGCTTTTGACATAAACATAACTCAAAACATTAAAAATCATAAAAAAGCTCTCATGGTCATGCAGATGAAGAATTCATCACTTGGTCATGGCTTAAAATAGTCCCAAAATAGAAAACATATTCCTTATCAAAACATAAAGTGGGGTAGAAAAAGAATGGTCAATGCATGAAAATAATAAAATAATAAATCTTGAACATTATTCCTAGTGTTTAGTTAAATGGAGGTCCTAAGTCATAAGGCCTACACCTATTCTATTAATGTGAACTCCCAAGTTATCAATTGGAAGCTCAAAAAAGAAAGAAACCCTATTGGAGAAAAGATTGATTTTTATAAGCTATTATTAAGCAAAATGGTTTGTATATACCAACTAGTGGTTTTTACAACCTACTTGGTGTCTTATACACACCATAAAAGGTCTATACAGTTAACCTAGTTTTTACAAATAGAAAGAAATAGAAGAAAGGGAAGAATGAGAGGGGGATGGGAGATAAAGATGCCTCTATATGTCCTTATTACTCTTAGAGGCACTTAGTTGGTGGTATTATCCTCCAAAATGCAATTTGAGTAATAAATGCCTTATTCTACCTTAGATTTTTGACTTGGAAGTTTGATTGTTTAGTTTCTAGGTGTTTTAGGGTTTTAAGTAGTAATTTTGTAGAGTGACTTTAAGGTTGTCCAAGCTTTTCCCTTTCTCTCTCTTTCTCACTCTTTAATGGAAGGATATTTATTGAGGGAGAGGGGTGCACCAGAGTTGGGATGACTTTAGTTGTACCATATTCATGAGCCATAACAAACAAAGGTCATGAAGGTTTTACAATTAGGGTTTCCATATGGTTTATGCAACTAAAAAGTTGGCTATATAGCCTTCGGGTTGGTTATATAGATGTTAGCTTCCAAGGGAGGGAATCTAGATTCTTCTGTGACTTAGGTTTGGTAGTTGGCTATACAGTACAACTAGTTGGTTGTAGGACTAACTAAGATGGTTGTATAACCATTTAAAACATGGCCAATAAAGTTGGCTTTTAGGCCTTATGGGCTTGGGCTTAGTTTTGGCTTAATCCAAGGTTTTCTAAGGCATTTATTCTTCTTCCTTTTGCAATTCTCCTTGCACTCTAGGGAATAATTCTAGTAGTTTTCATCATTAGAATTGGATCCTAAGGTCTAAAATTTGATGCTCACAGTTTGTCCCCTTCTTTATGGGCTCAGAAAATGACATTTGACTCAATAAAGCATTATAGGAATGTAAGCATTAGAAAGGATAACAAAGGATACAATTCTTTAACAACTCCTTGAGCAAGTACTAAAGTTTATTTTGGCAGCTCTTTAGTAGGTATTACATATGTTTCCAATAGCTCTCAAGTAGATATTAGATGTCATAATAACTTTCAAGCGAGTGTTAAGGTTTTTAGCAACTCTTTAATAGGTACTAAGGATCTCAGTAGCTTTCTAGCAGGTAACAAGTTTATTTTGGTAGTTCTTAGAAAAGTATTAAGTGCCCTAGCAATGCTTTATCAGGTATTGTGGGTGTCTAAGTAGCTTTCTAGTAGATATTAAATGCAATTTTATATGTTTATAGCTTTCTTCTTGTAGGTACTAATGCTCTAGAATCTATTGTAGGTGTCCCAGTCCTTCTGCCAAGTGGTTATGGCTCAAGAATGTCCCCTAGGGTTGAGCCCATGTCACATTTTTCCCTTATAGTGCTTTAAAGTGCCATCTTATGTAATTATAGCCTTTTTGGCCTTCTAGAAATAAGGTCTTGTCACTATAGCCGATTTGGCTATTCTAGAGGTGCATTTTTATTTAAGGCAGTAAGTTTAGGTTTGATATTGTTAGGTATTCCTATGGGGTGTTCATTTTTAACTAAGGCAACCTTTAAAATGCAATTTTGCTCTAGTGGTCCTTTAGTGTCCTAAGGAAGGTTGACTATGTTATTTGGGAGCATTTTGGCAATTTGATAGGCAATTAGAAGGTTGAATAAGCTTTTCTAAGCCTTAGTAGTGGTCAAAGGTAGTTTGGTAATCTTACATCAAATGTCGTGCTTTCCTTCATTTTATTTTTTTACTAGCTTTCAATGGGTTTTACAAATATAAGGCTCATTTGTATAGCAAACTTAATAGTGTTCCTTTTGTAAAAGATAAGCAAAAGAGAAAATGTGTTGTATGGAGGGGCATTAGTTGTTTGCATAGATAATGGATGTCTATACAAACAACATCATTTATATAAAGGCTACAACTAGCCCTAAAGCTCACTTATGCGCTTTTTTATCTTCTCTCGTCCTCCTCCTCCTCCTCCTCCTCTCTCTCTCTCACTCTCTCTCTAAATCCTTTAAACTTAGGTTTCCTCTACTTTTGGATTTTGTGATGGCTGA
Organism: Omphalea diandra; assembly: GCA_949677035.1. NCBI lineage: Eukaryota > Viridiplantae > Streptophyta > Magnoliopsida > Malpighiales > Euphorbiaceae > Omphalea > Omphalea diandra. Next base: position 43,229 of record CATIWR010397706.1, read on the forward strand.
CTTTTATGCTCTGATGTATGATACTGCCACTGACTTCCTTACGGGTGATGCAGCTATATAAGATGTTCTCGAGTAGATGATGACTACTTCAGGCTTCCATAGATTGTCCCCCCAATCACGTACGAAAGATAAGATTGTTCCAAACGGGTTTAAGGCATGTCAAGAGCCTCCTACATTATTCGACTTGTATTATCACCCAGTGGACACATGTGGTAGGTCATTCTTCCTTATCTCTTTTTCATTTTAAAATTTTATTTATTATTATTATTTTTTTTACTTTCGATATTATAGTTTCTAGGTACTTCCCCTAAATAGTTTTTATATTCAAACACTAGATTAGCCTAAAAAATATTTAGAACTAGTTATAAGACACTTATTTTTTTAATTCTTTGAACATTTTTATTTTGTTTTCTCCCAAATTATTTGTTGCCATGATTTGTGTGCCTTAATCTTCCTTTTTTTTTTTTTTTGGAAATCTATATAGAAATTGATGAAATTAGTTTATGGAAAAATTTGTAATGAATGGAGACACATACGTAGGTTTTATTTATGATTGAAATTTATTTTTTACAAACTTTCTTATTGATTTCGAGTTGAATTATGCTGGCTTTGTGGAACCTATGTTCATTATTGCTAAATCAAGCTTAGGAATTTTGTGAAAATTTTTGGGAAAAATTAATTTTCATGATTTTTTGCAAATAACCCTTATTATGACTAGGTTTGATTTTCTCCTTCCTTTTCAAAATTTTATTATTTTATTTAAACTCTAGCACTGGAAAAAATGTAGGATATTATTATTATTACCCATAAATCCATAAGCTTTGCATACCCAGGATCAATGACTTGATCTTTATTTTCCTTGACCAACTCGTATGTTCATAATTTACACAACTATTTATGACTTTTTGCATCATTCTGGCTCTCTCTTGCTTGTCTTGATTTTGCTTTCCTATTACGCCAAAATTGCATGTATGTTTCCTACTTCTTTTCACCCTTTCCTTTATAGGGTGATGTCTCCTTCAGTAAGAGAGGCAAAGTACTTGACTTAGTCGAGGCTTAGTTCAGGCAGCTGCACCCCCAAGTGATTTCTTGCTTAAAAGAGATAGGACTGATGTCATTTTTTAGGACTTTGTCAAATAGGGCCCTATGAGGGGACTCTACCATGACTCAAATGTTAACAAAGTGGTGGATGGACACCACCCATACATTCCATTTGCCACTGATCTAGGACGTCACAATCACTCTTGTGGACTTTATGTACTTGATCGAGATCCACTTATTAGGATCCTTTTTCATATCAACTCGAGCATGCACTACCCAGTGCTACAGTGAGATTACATTAGCTATCTCCTCAGTTGAATCCCCCTTGGATGAAGGGGGGCTTCACATTTGAGTGATCTAGCATAAAGGCATCAACTCTAAATGTTACAGATGATAACCTTCCTGAAGTGGTCGACCAGTTGGCTCGCCACTTCCTCTTTTATAGCCTATTATTCACTAACTCATCAGATGTGGTGGAGATCTGTCTATTACTCATGATTAAGGACCTTGATCTCATATGCTATTTTGATAGGGGGTCTATTACACTAGCATGTTTATACCATTTCTTAGATCGGTTTAGTAGGGGCTAGTAATATATGGGAGGTGCTTGACGTATGCTCTTCATAAGCAATCTTTTGAATTTCTTTATTTGTCTTACTTATTTGTCTCTTGATTTTCTTCATATTGATCTTGTACTCTTCTTATAGGCTTGGGCTATGGACTTAAGTTATGGACTTAGGCTTACTATAGAGTGGCAACCCCTTCCTTAACATGGAGTGCCACTATCCCTAGTTCAAGAGGTGGAGCTCCATTCACCATTGTGAGTTATCACTTATGGTCAAGCATGGTTTCTTGAACACCATCACCTTTGACCAAGTATCATTATCTTGTAAAAGAAATTAGTTATTAGTTCACTATGTTTGTCATTGATTTTGGTTTTATACTTACAGTGGTATTTTATTTGTTTGTTCTTTTTGCAACTACGTTTAGGCTGGATGGGGCTTGCCAATGCCTAACAAATTGAGGTGACATTGATAAAGGTAGTCTCATATGGATAAAGTCTGTTGGCAAGTCCTTTCATGTGAGAGTGGTACCTTAAAGAGCAAGTCTTGCTGTGGCGCAAGAGCTTGGATGTTTGTCTCATGCCTTGGAGTCCATCATCAAACATGTTTTGGGTGACAAATATAAAAAAGGAGAAGGAAATTAAAGCAACCTTCAAGTTCATTCTAGGGGAGCAGTTAGTGACAAGTGGTGTCCCTTATAAGGACTAGATGGTCATGGTGTTAATTAGGACACTATCCATGGCCTAGGCAGTGATCAGGATGTTCTTGACATGAGGCACAAAAGGGGTTATCTTAGATCGAGGGGCTTAGGGGACTATGATGCATTTTGAGTGAAGGCCTTCAAAGCCTGGTCCCATTGTTTGAGGCTATAAAAGGGCTCATACTTTTGCTTTGGAGGAATTAGAGCCCCTAGTGGTGGCAGAGCTCGACCCTTTCCTTAACAGTATGGTCAAGTCCCACATGACGTATTTGACCGAGCCGATGGTGGCACTAGAGATTACCTAGTCTATGTGAACTTTCAAACTAAATGATATCATACATGTGAGTATCTTTCTCCTATAATTTTGTATAATTTATTATTATTTGGGTATTTATTGTTGAAATAACTTCCCTTTGCAAATCCCTTGCATCCAGGCTAATGCCATGATGGATTTGATCTCTGCATTGAATAAGGTAGTGATGCAATAGACTTGGGCAATTCAAGTTAGTAATAACAATAAGAAATGCAAATTATGTATGTATGCCTACTTGTGCTCTTGTGTTGAGTATGCTACCCACCTAATCTTTGTGTTCCTTATAGGAGACAATGTAATGTTTGACTTAGAAGTGTATGGGATGATGAACTGCGTTTGACTGCTATTGAGGTTGAGATTGAAAGGATGAGGCTACCAATGTTTATGAATTTTGATAAGCATGTCGCCTCAAGAAAGGAGGGTACAAGATGAGACCGCTTTTAAGAGCGAGGATGAGTGAGTTGTCTGGCTTTCTTCTTAGACTTTATGATTGTTTTTCTTTTCTATACATTTACTAAATATTGTTGACTTTTTTTGCACTGTAGGATAGATATTTGGCCTATTTTAGATGTCTTAGTATTTTGGATGTTTGTTGGAATACTTAGAATCCTTAGGAAGCATTTAAGGTGACTCAACCTCCTTTTTTCCTAATACTTAGAAATATTTTCAATATAAATTCAAAATCTTGATTCTAGCTCTTAAACTTGCATTCTGAATACTTAGTCTTAGTAATTTTGTCCATTTACATATATATATGCTCTTCAAAATAGGTGCAAAGAAACTAATAAACTCAAAAGGCAAGCAAGGCCCTACCTAAAATTCTATTAGAAAAGTGGCCTGTATAGATGACTTAACCAATTTATACAACCTTGTAGTATTTTTAATAGTTATCAAGCACTAAGCACTTTCTCTTTCATCTATAAATGCCCATCCATTATTTTTCGCTCGATTTGATGAAGAGAGTACTATTACTGCTCCAGACAAACCTGTGGAGAGTGAGAAGATGAACACTCGATTTGATGACTTCTCCAAATAATTAGAGAAAATATAAAAGGCTTTAGGTGCTAAGGGTTTAGTGAAAGGAGCAAACATTGAGGAATTGTTTGCTCACAAGCTTGAAAACCTAGTAGCCAATTTATGCATACCCAAACTTCTCAAATTCATAGGAACCCATAATTCAAGAAACCATGTCCACTCATATGTGATAATCATGAAGGCATCTAGGGTCCTGATGGACACTGTGTTGGAGCTTTTTGAATTGCCATTGGAAGGGTTCGTAAAACATGGTACTTAAACCAGTCAATGATTGTCAGAGAAGACTGGAAGAAATTAGCAGAAGCATTCAAGAAACACTATGCTTGTAATTTGGATCTAGAGGTCACATTCAAGATTTGGAATCTTTCAATCAAAAAATTAGTGAAAGCTTTAAGGTCTACATCATGAGATGAAAGAAGATAACTTTAAAGGTGACCATAAGACCCATAAAGAGAGAGCAAGTCTAGATGATTATTAAAGGGGCTCTGCCAGGTATTTGCATCAAAATCAGGAGAATTTTGGTTAGGAACTTTGAAGACCATAGTGAAGTAGGTTCGCAAGCTAAAGAGTTCAAATCTAAGTCAAGAAGATAGTATGAGGGAAGATGAAGTGCTTTATCTTAGCCTCAAGCTGAGGGGAACAAGACGACTGATGTTAAAATAGTAAGAACACCAAGATAATTCATTGATTTAGAAACATCTATATCTAAGGCATTTGAGAGATTAGAGATGCTAAAGCCACTGGCATTGAGACCACCCCCTAATCCATTACCTAGGGGATATGCTGTTAGTGCTTACTATGCTTTCCATTAAGAAGTAGGTCACAGAATTAATGACTGCTACAAACGAAGACATGAGATTTAGGATCTCATCAATAACAAGATGATCATCCCACCAAACTCTGAAAGGCTTAGCATTTGAGGGAACCCTCTCTTAAACTATCATAATGTCTCTTCCTTAAATCAAGGAACATTTATGATAGATTCTGAAATTCTTAAGGAAGTTGTTATTACTACTATCAATAAGGTCGTGATGAAGGTTGTGGTTGTTTGCACCATCAACCCTTGATAAAGTTTGGATGAGGAGACATTAGAGGTATGAAGAAAAGGATGTTCTAGTTATGGGAGAAGAGTAATGAAGAGATAAAAACAAAGCAGGTGAGCCATATGACAGACAATGGGAAATACTACCATGACAGTGAAGCCAAATGAACTCATTATGATGGGGAAGGAAGATGAAATTCTATTGTCAAATAATTAAAAAAGGTACCAACCTAGATTAGTGTGTTGGAGTTGCTTATCACCTCTCAGGAATACAAGATGGCTATAGTTGAGGCTTTCTCTAGTATGATTATCTTATAGGAACCTACTTCGATGGATGTTGTCACATTAGTAACTCATAAGGGCAAAATCACTTTCTTAGATAAGGATTTGCCACTAGAAGGAATGGATCATAACTTGGCCTTATTCATCTTAGCTGAGGTGAAGGGGAGACGCATGCCATGTGTGATGGTTGATGATGGATCTGTGATTAACATATGCCTATTTAAGTTATTGTACAAGTTTAGTTTGTTTGAGAAAAATTTAGAAGCTTTTGATAGTGTCATTCAAACTTATGATGATAGTAAAAGTCAAGTTTTGGATGTGTTCAAAATCTTGGCAAAAACAAGCATAGTTGAGACAATGGTTGAATTCACAATCTTGGACATTTTGATCACCTTCTCGCTTTTGTTGGGAAAACCATGTTATCACCCATTGGGCGGTGTGCCTTCCATTTTTCATTAGAAAGTTAAGATTCCTTACAAAGGAGATATTGTGACCATTTCTGCAGAGGTTGGTGAGATTGTATTAGTTTTAAGTGTGGGTCTTCTGCATCTTTAAGGGTTTCAATTTGTTGGAGTCACTGACAAGTGGGTTGATCCAAAAGTAATGGGGATTATAAAAAACATGAATTTTTTACCAAGACAGGGATTGGGAAAGAATCAACTAGCATGTCAGAGTTCCTAGAGATTCCCTCTCAGACAATGAGGAAAGGATTAGGGTACCGTGGTGTGGGGTCAAAGCTAAATGTGAGCGACTTGCATGGACCACTATCAAATTTCTTCACGAAAGAAGGAGAAGTTGTTAAAGAAATTATGTAAGAGGTTACTAAGAATGAGATATCATTAGCCAACAATATAAATGAACTCGATCAAAAATGTTGTTGAACTAGGATATTAGAATTATCAAGGCCCATTAAAAGAGGAGGATGAGGAAAATAAGAAAAAGAAGAATGACAGACAAATTACAAGGATAGAAGATGATCGCAACCAAGTTAGTATATGGTTCATTTATGGTCTTTAGTCTATATGGACATGGAATGATAAAAAGTGAGACATCGATGAATATATGAAATAGTATTAGCTAGATAAAAAATTTTAGGCTATTGGAGAAAATTATGGAAAGGACGAATATGACTTGATGATGGAAAATGCACTCTTTGTGGATCTAGAATGGGCGTATATTGGGCCATGCAAGTTCATTAAAGTTGCTTATATGGGAATAAAACTGGAGGATATTGAAGGTATGATTGTGAACTACATTAAGGAAGTGAGTGATAAAGAAAAATAGGGTCATGAAACAGAGGCTGAGCCAATAATGTGAAAAGTGCAACACTTTGGGTAGATTTCTTAAAAATTGAGCTACCAGATGATCAAATAAAATAGAGTTTTAAAGGGATTGTCAAAGCTATCCGAAGAACCAAAGATGGAACAAAGGGTAAGAATGGAATAGATGCTGCATACGGTGACAATATGGATGTTTTGGTTGGCAGGGAGGAAAATGAGAAGAAAACGCGAGCAAAGAAGGCATTCATTGTTATACCAAAGGAAGCTATCTTTCTAGATTCTACTAGTATTCATGTTTCTAGTCTATTTGAGGACAATGGTGTATTTCTTTCTAATTTTAAGGCAATGAATGGTGAGTTTGCTCATTTGTGTAATGTGTTCCCTAATGGTAGTATGCATAACATACATCATTTCACAAGCATATTTAACATTAATTTTGTGCATGTCACTGCATTTAACCTTAGCACACATGAAAATTCAAAAATCTTACTCATTGCTAATGATGTCACACTTGAAGAGCAAAAAAGGTTTGAAAAATTCCACATAAAATATCAAAGGGTTTTCACTTGGACATATGAAGACATGCTAGGGGGTGATAGGAGATTTGCAGAACATAAAATTTTTACCTACCCATACATGAAAATAAAACATAAGCTTTAAAGAATGAGACTTGAGTGGGCCCAATTAGTTAAGGAAGAAGTAGCCAAAGAATTGAATGCCAAGTTTTAGGAGGTTGTAGATTGCCTTAAATGGCTACCCAACATAATGTCGGTAATGAAGAAGGATGGGAGAGTGAGGATGTGTGTTGACTATAGGGATCTAAATTAGGCATCGCCTAAGGATGATTTTCCTTTGCCTCATACATATGTGCTAGTTGATAGTGTCGTAATATATGTTATTTATTCTTTCATGAATCGATTTTTTTAGATATAATCAAATACTTATGGCTATCAAGGATAAGGTGAAAATAACTTTTATCATAGAGTGAGGGATATATTTCTATAGGTGATGGTGTTTAGGTTGAAGAATGCAAGGGTGACATGCTAGCGAATGGCAATTGCCTTGTTACATGACTTGATCCATAAAGAGGTGGAAGTGTATATAGATGACATAATGGTAAAGTTAGACACAAGGGAGAGGCACCCTGTAGTTTTGGAGAAATTTTTGAAGAGAGTCAATAAGAAGTGTGTATTCGAGGCCACCTTCGGTAAGTTATTAAGGCACATGGTTAGTGAAAAAGGAATCAAAGTGGATTCGGATAAGGTAAATGCAATTCAGGATATGCCCATGCATAAGACAAAAAAAGAGATATGAGGTTTTCTAAGGCACTTGCAATATATTAACCAGTTCATAGCAAGACTAACTCCCATTTGTGAGTCGATCTTCAAGTTGTTAAGGAACGACCAACCATCGAAGTGGAATGAACAGTGCTAAAAGGCTTTTAAGAGAAAAAAAGAATATTTGACTAACCCTTTGGTATTGAAGCCACTAAAGCTTGAAAATCCACTGATCTTTTATTTGATAGTAAAAGACAACTCTATTTGTGTAATGTTAGCTCAGGAAGATGGACTAGGGGATGAACATGTAGTGTATTATCTTAGTAAAAAGTTACTTTCTTATGAAGAGAAGTATAACCGGCTAGAGAGGACTTATCTGGCATTAGTTAAGATAATAAAGAAATTAAGGCACTACTTTTAGTCATACTCTGTGGAAATGGTTTCAAAGCTTGATTTGATTAGGTAGCTACATAAAGCTCCATCTTTAACAAGAAGGCTAGCAAAATGGTTGATCTTATTAACTGAGTTTGATATTAAGTATGTAGATATGAAGGTGATCAAGGGATAAATAGTCTTAAAATATTTGGCATAATAACCCCTCGAAGAAGTGTAATTCAAATTTCTCTAGTTTGATCCTCGTGGATGAAGAGTACACTTCGATGGGGCTTTAAATAAGAAAGGTGCAGGTGTAGGGATAATTTTGATATCGTTAGAAAAAGGGCCTTTTTTTGTAGCTAAGAAGTTGGATTTCAAAGTCACCAACAACATGGCTGAGTATGAGGCATGCACACTTGGTCTTAAACTCTTAAAGCGAATAAGGGTAAAAATAGTTGAAGTGTTTAGGGACTCATTGTTAGTGGTCTCACAACTAATAAACACATGTGAATTAAAAGAAAAATGTTTAGGCTCATATAGAAAGCTTATAAAGGGATTGGAATAGAATTTATAGAGGGTAACATTTCGTCATCTACCGAGGGAAGAGAATACAAGGGCTGACCTTTAACCACTCTAGTCTCTATTTGGGATGGGTCAGGGGCAATGCTTGTGAAATCGCTGATCACGCTTTCGGTCTGAAGCATCATGTTATATGAATAAAAGAGTGGTACAGGTGTCAATAAACAATCATCCTTGGTAGTTTGATATATAAAGGTATTTGGAAAATGCTGAATATAATAAAGGGGCTGATAAGAAGGATAAAGATGTGATTTGAACTTTATCTTTATAGTTTATGGTTTATGATAGGGTAGTGTATAAGAGAATGCCCAACAAAGTTCATTTGTAATGCATGGCATAAGAAGAGGTTAGTAAGATCATGAAAGAGGTACATGTAAGGATTTGTAGTCACCATATGAATGGTAAAGTATTGGTCAAGAAAATTTTGAGATTGAGATATTACTGGACAAGTATGAAATGTGACTATATTGAAAAGGTCTAAAATTGTCATGAGTGTCAAGTCCATGGTAATCTTAGTCTTTTACGATCCACTGAGTTGTAGAATATGACCTCACCCTAGCTATTTTGTAGCATAGGGCATTGATATGATCAAAGAAATTAGACCAACTTCTGCAAAGGGCCATAGGTATATTGTTGTAGCAATGGATTTTCAAAGTGGATAAAGGCTGAAGCCTTTGGGAAGCTAGGGCAAAACAAATGACACAGTTCATTAAGAAAAAACTAATTTACCATTATGATGTGTCACATCATGTTGTCATGGATAAGGTGCCCATTTCTAGGCAGAGGTCAGGGTCATGTTAGGAAAATATAATATAGCTCATCATAAGTTGTCACCTTATAGGATACAGGCCAATGGAGTAATGGAAGCAACAAATAAAAATGTCAAAAATATCCTTCCCAAGATGGTTGAAATGTATAAGGATTAGTTTGAAAAGTTGCCATTGGCCCTGTGGGGTTATTAAACTATGATAAGGACATCGATTAAGATGAAATTATACTCCATAGTATATGGGATGGAGGTAGTATTACCAATTGAGCTAGAAGTGAATTCCTTACTGTTATTGGTTAAATTTGGCATTCTTGAGTACCAATGGATGAGAAGTAGGTTGGAACCACTGGCTTTATTAGATGAGAAGAGGTTGAAGGCCTTATACCACATTCAATTGTATCAAACTAGGATGGCTCGCATAATCAGCAAGAAAATCAAGTTAAGCATGATAAAGGTTGGTGATATGGTGTTGAAAGTAGTTCGACCATAAACTCAAGATCCCTGAGGAAAGTTCAAGCTAAATTGAGAAGGCTTATACATGGTAGAACAAATATACTTAGCTGGTGTGGTAAGACCAGCAAATATGGATGGAAATGAATGCACTGAGCCAGTGAACTTAGATTGGTTAAAGAAATATTTCATATGAGGTGTGAGAAAAATGAAAATTAGCCTGTTAAGTCAAAAACCCGAATGGCTGGCTTACAAAAAAGTTAGTGCATAAAAAAAAGATAAATAAATAAAAAGAAAAAAGGAAATCTTTAAGCTTGCTAAGTCAAAAACCTAAAAGGGCGACTTAGGTAAAAGTTAGAGCATAAAGAATAATAAATATGAGTAAAAGTCGAGAGAGTACGACCGTCCACTAGGGGACCATTGACAGGATAGTTAGGCGATAATGGTGAAGGCAAGGATGAATGAGCAAAGGGTCAACAAGATTAAGGCATTGAGCAAGACAATTGGATGATCTAATATACAATCTTAGAAGTACAAATTATGCACTTAATTAACATGTAATGTGTAAAATGTAAATGATTCATACTATCCATAATATTAGATTAAAGTACAATGCATAATTAAAGTGAATTAGTCATACATGCTTTTAAAATAAAAATAAAATAAAATAGTCTTTTTTGTGAAAGATCATTGTTTACCATTTTCTAATGTGATGTTGATAACTTTAAAGGTCATGCAACCATGCCATGTAGTCTACATGATCCTCAAGCTGAGAGTCTCAACTAGTGTAGAAGTCACAGATATGGTGGTTGATCCATATAACATTAACTTTATCCAAGAAGCATTGGGATAAGGAGCCCTCTACAAATGAAGAGAGGAACTATACCTCAAACAAACTGAGGAGCACTGAACTGGTGATGCATACTAGTTGGATTGTAAAATATGCTTGAAGCCAAAGCAAGAAGAATGACATAATCCCCATAAGTCCTCAAGATAACATGCTATAGATTCCACCATAGGCAACTCTAACAGATGTCGACGGTAGTGATGTGGGACATCCACTTGGCCTTCTTGGCGATAGTAGTAGTGAGCCTTATCGTACGATGATTTGAATGATGTTGTAGGCAGTAGACCCTTGCATCCATGTTCGGGGAAGCTAATAGTCCCAACCTCTAAAAAAAAATGAAAAAATGAGAGAAGAAAAGAAGGAAAAACAAATTATGCTCGGTAGGTTGAAAACCACCCAAAAAGGGTGACGTAAGCAAAAATGAGTAGTTCATTAGATTGAAAACCCACAAGGGCGATCTATATAAAAATTAGGGTAATGGAAAAATAATAATAATAAAAGAAAAAAAGGAAAAAAAGAAGAGAAAGAAAGCTAAGTAAGAATCACAAGAAAATATGCTACAATAGGAATTCTTACTTAAAGCAATAATAGGTTTCTCGTAAAAAATCATTAACTCAAAGAGCTATTATGTTGAGTCACTCAATGGTCTCACCCAAGATCGTCGGTATAGGGGTCCTCTTAGATTCAGCTCCTTCTAAGAGTGGTAAAATCTGTAAATCTATCTTTCTGTCCTCTGTCCACAATATATACTCACCTAACAGAATGACTACTGTAATGCGAGCCTGAGTTGCCCAAGCATAACCTTTGAAGGGGAAGAGAGTGACAAAAGGAGTCGTGAGGATTTTCCCCTTGCCCAAAGTGTACTTAGGTACGTCTTTATATCTTCATACCTATGTTGAATACCATCCTCAAGACATGTGGGTAATCCAATTGAGGTAGTGCAATTTGGTTTGTAGTTGTAATGTGACAATTAATAATGGCACCAAACTCCTCTAATAAGGAGTAGATCTTCACATCCCTGAACTGAAAGGTAAGGGCAATGGAATTCCATAAATCATAAGCTACCTGTAGGAAGTGCACATTAAGACAAACATAAGAAAGGTAATGAAGAGTCAAAAGATCTGCCTATGGTAGGTCAGGCCAAATTTGGGGGCGGGAAACCTTAGAGAGGTTATTGACATGGTTTGAGGTATAAAAATTGTGAATGTGGAGAACAAATTCAGAATGAGTATTTATAGAAAAAGATAAGGCTAGTAGGTCTGTACAACCATCTAGCTAAGCTATATAGACCTTATCTTAGGTTGTACAACCCTCAGTTCCTTGAAAGACTCAAATAGCCTCTCCTGCGTACTTCAGGCCTAGAGTGATGCTTGCACCTGTTCTAAAAAATACACAAGTAAAAGAATGGAAACACATATTTAAAGACCTACAATAGAGGTCAAAATCATCTTTCTACACTGAAAGATCAAGGTATTAGAATTTGACAAAAGGACGGAGGTAGTATCACCTCAAAATATCTCAAAACCTAAGTAAATATGTAAAATTGGGGCTTTCAAATAGCCTAATAAACCATGCAATTGTACAAAATATCAATCAAAATGTGTTGTACTAAAATGGAGCAGGAAAAATATCCTAAAAAGCTAAAATGGAAAAGGGGTCTCTAAAACTCAACTATCCTTGCCTTTAGAGGAAGTCACCTTTAGAGGGAGTCGCCTTAGAATCCTTAGCCTTACCATCCGTCTCCATATACCCATGCTTTGTGGCAGCTTAAGTTAAGGTCTTAATCTCTACCTCCATCAGATGTTGATCCTTTTTTTTGATCTCGTGATTCAGGTATTGAATCGTCTCTTGCTGAACAATACAGGGGTTGTGATGAGGAGGACACAAAACACATAAGACACAAATTAAAACATGCATCCATGCATTGCTATTATTTCTGTTGTATGTATTTTTCTTACTAACTTGCATAAAGCATGTTTGTTGTGTCATGACCTACTTCAGGGTAGTGATCAAATCGACCATAGCCTCGACCTTGACACAAGGAATCTGTTAAAAGGGGAAAATAGGAATCACCCTTACCAAAAAAACTTGCATTATAGTCAATGTATAGTGAAATAAGGAAGAAAATACATATGTGGGTAGTCTTGGTTAGCTATAATGTGCTGGTAGACCGGATGATCTGAGATGACATCATAGAGCCCATCAGTAAAGTCATATAAGATTCCAATAAACTATATGGAATGAAAGCCAGATTGGCCAATACTATAGACTCCACACCCTTTGAAGACAACATAGGCCCATTTATAACCTTGGGCAGCAGCAACACTAGATGCAAAAGTAGAAGTGATACATGTTTAAGTAGCCTGTATAGTGCTACCCTGGCCCCTATGCTGAAAGATAACCCCCTTGTCAGCCACATATTAAGAGAATGCTTGAATGGTTTCCTTTGATAAAAGGGAGACTCTTGAAAAGCTCTCTAATAATCCAAGACTTATAAAAGGTCTTATCAGAAGTCAATTGCTCCCTTAGCGAGTATTGCAATGTCGTAGCAAGCTTTACACCCTCTAAATCCCTCTTCTAGAATAAGCTCGTGGGCATATATTGTGGAACAGGTCATGTTTCCAGGCCCTCACGCTAACAAAAGATACGATTACCTAAATTCCACTCCTGAGTAGAGGGCCCCACCACCAGTTGGCGACCATAAGAGATGGCCTTTGCCTCTACCAACTCCAATGGCCACATCTCCATGGTACCCATCTAGTTAAGACGTAGCTGTAATAAAAATATAGGATCACTGTAAGCATAAGACTAGAAAACAACACATAAATAATTATGACTTAAACAATTTTATTTGTGTAGAAAAAAAATGAAAATGTCTGTTGACAACAGGGCACCCCAAGTAAACAACATAACTTCACTGTGAGAAATAAGGATGGCCACCCTCCGCCTTAGCCTCAGGGTTAATCCCCTATAATAAGCCTAGCTCAATGCCCCATACCTATCAAAAAGTGTGGCATAAGCCTTAAAATAATACTATAAGACCAAAATGTAAAAGGAAGAAAGGAGAATTAAAAAATACTCATAATAAGGATCCTCTAAGTAGCGCACATGTACCCTGTGCCTTAAGAACACTGTTAAAGGTACTGGTATAGGTATGCTAATGTTGCAGAAACCCAATCAATGTAGTAGAGCATGCCTAGATCCTCTAACACTATCACCTAGCAAAGCATGGCCATGTCAGAGGTGTTTGAGAAAATGACCCCCCAACAGAGCATATAGAAGAAAACATCGTGCGTGTTGGTTGACTGCCTCATCAAAATTATTGTCGGTGACCTAGGGTGTGACAACTTGAATGTTGGACCTTGACATAGTCCTATTCCCCTTCAGTTGGGCAACACAACCTAAGACCTTTAATAAGTAGTCCCTTTGAAGAATTGGCTCACGCACACCTGAATTCATGGACAAAGGTATACCTACGAAACGTAGTCTAATCAAGATGGTAAAGTCCGCGGATGTGATTGTCACCTCACTTATTAGAAGCAGATGGTTAGTGTGAGTCATGTCCATCCATTGCTCTAGAAGTGCATATACCATCATTAAATCAACTTTCAACGCCTCTTTTGGCAACATCCGCAGGAAGGTCCAGCCCCCGACATCCTCTAGATAGGCCAGGATCCGAGGATACCATATGCAAACCCATTCCCTAGTAGGATCTATTACACTGCCTCCCTTATAGGAGGCAACAATCCCTTACAAGCGAAATAAAAGGTGAAATACATATAAATTTTTATGCAATTATTAAGGTCAAAGGATTAAAGAGTTAGAGAAGTTCGAATTCAAAGGCAGAGAAACAACAAAGTCCTAGTTGTTAGGATTAAATTACAAGTTTTAATGAAATTACGAAGATAATTTCATTAAAAAAAATTCAATCAACATTCATAAAAAAAGCATCGAAAGACTGACAAATCATCAGGGTGAATAAATAATATTATTTATAATCCTAATTATATACCTATTTTTTCATAGGTTATTCTATTAATTAATTTTAATCATTCTTTTTATAAACCACAAAATAAAGCCCTAGTGTATGTGAATCAAGACAGTTGACTGAACTATCAAGCATAAATAAAATTTCAATGAAGATAAAGGGTGATTGTCTGAGAAATTATCTCTAAAAGTTTTATATGTTAACTTAGTGTTTGCATTTAGAATCTACAATGACAAGATAGACAATTATAAATAAATAAAATAAAGGGAAAAGGAGGCCTACTACTCCTAAGGTGGCTCTTCCGAGGTGGTGGGACAAGTTGTACGCCGTTGAAGTGTCGCTAGCCAAAGAGAAGCCGAGCAGGATCATCTTCACGGTCATGCCCTTTAGTGGGCTCACTTGCACAAACCCCTACCATAATCACAACTGCTCTAGGGCCTCCAATGTCCTGATGTCCTTATTAGGGAATTCCTCTTGAACATCAAACATTTCATCTTCACAATACTCAACATGATAAATTCCTAAAAGGCAAAAAGAGAGCTTAGATCTAAGTTCAAAGTTTTGAAAGAGAAAAGTAAGAGAGAGGATGAGCATTGTAAATGAGGTGGGTCACTTTCAATGGGTATACAAAGAGGACCAAGTCTAAATTCCTTTTTAAGCCCCTTAAGCTCTAATTCCTTTTAACTACATAAGCCCAATTATGCTTCTCTAAGACCAATTCCTTATCTATTACCAAAATGCCCTTAGTTACTCAAAGAGCCCTAGAGTAACCAAATTACCAAAATGTCCATAGATACCCAAAGAGCCTAGAGCAACAAATTTACTAAAATAATCCTAGCCTCTTATCAAGCCTAATTACAACCAAATTATCAAAATTCCTTTAGCTACCTAAAGAGCTTAAAAGTAGCTAAATTACTAAAATGCTATCTTTATTTGTAGAGTGCCTAGAAAACCTTCTTAGCTTCATAATCCAAAATCAAATTATCAAAATGCCCTTCAATGATAAACTTAACCTCCCTTAAGGCTTTAAAAGTACTTTTAAGAAGGATTCCTTTATTCTAAAGAATGTCAAAGTCCATGAAAATAATTCAGTCCTATAGCATCAAGACCCAAACTTGTTGCCATGAGACAAGAATGAACCAAGACAACTAAAAGGACTAAAAAAGATATCAATGAAGTTTTGGAGTACTAGAAAAGCTTAAATGATAAAAGAACCACTCAAGGGGTACCCTTGAGCTAAAACCATCATTTAGAAGAACTAGAAACCTATAGAGAGAATATTAAAGAACACTAGTGATCACAAGAAGCCCATTACTGGTTAGAAAGCTACTAAGGCATATAAAACACTAGTACCTACTAGATAGCTGTTAGAATCACTTGAATGCCTACTAGAAAGTCGTTGAAACACATAAGAAACATAATACTTACTAGAAAGTTGGTGAGGCATATGACACACTAGCACCTGTTACATAGCTATCATAATCACTTTAATACCTACTAGACAACTACTGAAGCATACAAAATACTAGTGTATGCTAGATAGCTGCTAGAGTCACTTTAGTTCCTCTTTGAAAGCTACTGAAACATATAAGAATACTTAGTACCTACTAGAACAAACAAGTTTTAGTACCTGCTCGACGAGTTGCTAAAGACCTATATCCTTTGGTATCTTTGCTAATGTGTACATTCCTTACTTTGCTTTATTGAGACTTATTTTTATAGTCATTTCTCATATGTTATTTTTCAAGCCCTACAAACCAGGGGTAAATTGTAAGCATCCAATTTTAGTTCTCTAGATGTAGAGCCTGATGATGAGAATCACTAAATGCATCCCCATAATGCAAAAGGAATTTCCAAAGAAAAAGATAAAAATTGTAGGAAACCTTAAAGAATCCCAAAACCAAACCTAAAATTAAGCGTATAACCATCACCCAAGTTGCCAGCTTGGGCATATGGGCTATATAATTGACAAAATAGGTTGCATAGCATGGAAATTATGGCTATACCCTATATATAGGGTTGTATAGCCTTCTCCTAAACCCTAATGCTCATAATCTTTTAAAACTGGTCCCTTCTTAAACCCTAGGGCTATACAACCCTAACAAATGGATGTACAACCCTATTCTGGTTGTTCAGCTAGCATTCAAACCCTAATTCGTGCATTCCTTAGCACTTTATAGGATATTGAATACATGGTGTGCCTCTAAGGGCAAAGGAACATTAAAGAAAACATCCAAAACCCATGTCCTTATCTTCTTCTTTCTTCTTTTATTTTCCTTTTTATTTTTAAAAGCCTATAATTTGAGGGTTGTATAACCTTAATGTAGGTTGTATTGCCTAACACTTTAGGCTGTATATCCCTAATAATGGGTTATACAACCATTGTTTCCTAGACATAGTCCTGTAAAATCCTCTACTTCTCATTCGAGTTTCTTTTTATCAAAGACAATCTTTCAATTTTTTTTATCACTCTAGTGGTAGATAGGGTAAGGTTAGATAGCGAAGGACTCTTATCCACTTAAAAAATGAAGTTTAAATCTGTTTTGAAATGTTTTTATGGTTCATTCAATCTTAGTGTTCATATGTTTTCATATTGGTTTAATGTTGATTTTGATTCTATTTTAATCTCTTTAAGGCAATGACTAAGTAAAGAACTTATTGTTCAAAGGATCTTGAACGCTTCTCTTATGTTTGTATTTATACTTAAAGTATGTGAATAGTATCTTGGTCATTTACCCCTTTCATTGATTTGTATTCTAACCCTTTTAATGGTTAGTAGTACCTATGGATGCTAAGGCTCTTTATGAGCAACGAAAGGGAGGATTCATTAACCTTAAGATTTCCCTTTTATGGTGACTATCCTTTAAGTGTGACTTGTATTGTATGTTCATTTCCTTGATTGTTCATGATTTATGCATTTTGAATCTATTTTGCTTGTTGATTTATGATGTAAGGATGTGATAATATAAACTTAGATGCATTTCTAGGCACTTTTATGTGGGAGAGATAGTAATATATGCTATATCCATTCCTTGTGTTTTGAGTTCATTTGGTTTGTCATATTTTTATTTCATTTACTAACTTGTGTATTTTCTTTGTTATAGGTGTTTTTGCTTAAGTTGGACCATAATCATGGTCGTATACATCATCCCAAATGATTAAGGAAGAGTGTAATGTGAATAATTGATAATGCATGCTAAATCCCTATGCCATACCACTTGCCCTTATTGCTACTTAATTATGTGTGATGTGAATGAATGAATGTATAGATATATGTGACGATCCTTATACCATAATGCATGACCCCTCTCCCCTTTCGATTGGTGGAATGACTTGATTGGCTAGATTGTGTTAGAAGCAGGTTTAAAACCATTAACTAGACTAATCAATAACTCTACTAAAATGTTAAAAGTGAACCAAATATTCCTAAAGGTTGAATCTTAATATTCAGGTGATTTCGATGTGCCTAACCTCTTTTAAAGGTATAACCAATTTCATAACCTAATCTCCAATGACGTGAAGATGAAATGGGCCCTCTAATTGACTTAGATTGTATTTAAATTTTTTCTTCCCCATATTATTGTTTTAACCAAAGTCAGTGGTGACTCCATATTACCTGGAGATGACACTGTGCCATTCATGTTTGGTCCCTCGATGACCACCAATTTGGACTTAGGGATTTGAAATAATGCAAGGCATAAAAGGATCCCCCATTAATCCAAGCTTGTGCCATACCTTGGGGTCATTACCAATGTAGAGACTCTCATCCTCTCAATCCCTCATCGATTGATAAAACGATGGAGTTATAAGTAAGATTACATTAGTTAAAATGAAACAAGTTGATGTGCTCACAACTAGTATGTGCTTGATTGATGACTATGTTTTCCTAGTCATGGATATATGATATTAAATCAAAAACATAGAAATATGTTTAAAAATGTAACATCCCTATCCACATTCATTGGCATTATAACATAAACATATTCATTGCATAAATGATATGAAATCCCACATGAACATATGCATTGAATGAATAATCATTTAGATATGTGAATTATAGAAGCACGATAATGACACTTGCACCATTGCATTTGGGACACTTAAACATATATGTAGTGCTTGTATAGTTGCATGACAAATTATTTTATGTTGTGTGCTTGTTATAACATTATAAATAATGATTTTATAGAGCTTATTTTAAAGTATAAGGAGAATCTAGGAATTAGTAGATGGATGAAAGTGTTTAAGGAGTAAAGAAGAGGGACTAAAAGAGGAAAGTGAACTTCCAACCAATAGGAATGCAACACCATGATTTTGTCTTGTTGCAATAGGTTTACAAGTGAAATTTTTTACCATTTGGGATCAGAATTAGGGGGTTAGACATGAGTTATAGCAGAAGAGAGAGAGAGAGCTTAGGAAGAAAGAAAGAAAGGAAGAAAAAGAAGAATAAGAAGAAGAAGTAGA
Source organism: Omphalea diandra (assembly GCA_949677035.1). NCBI lineage: Eukaryota > Viridiplantae > Streptophyta > Magnoliopsida > Malpighiales > Euphorbiaceae > Omphalea > Omphalea diandra. The sequence continues at coordinate 62,234 of CATIWR010397706.1, forward strand.
AGAAGAAGAAGAAAGAGAGGAAGAAGTGTGCGCTGCCTAGGAAAGAGTCCTAAGGTTTCTAATTATGGGACAATAGGTAAGCTAATTTATCTTCTTCTCAACTAAAATTAACCTCTCATGACATGTTAATCATGCATGGTTAGTAAGAATTATGGAGTAATTGAGGTAGAGCTCTTGGATGGAAGTTGAAATCCAAGAGAACAAGAGTTGTTTATGTTGGATTTTGCTCTTAGAGCAGGATTTTGTACCCACAATTTCATAACCCTAGAAGAGGAATTAGGGAAAGTGAAAAATTTGAAAGTTGTAGCTTTATATCCCATGTAAATTCATATGAAACAGTTTTGCTTGATTTGGTGTGTGTTAGGAGTTATGGCTCCTTCATTAGGGCTGGTTCACAACCAACCGAGAAGACCTTAGTCTTTTGGTTTTCTTATATTTTGATGGCCTTATGTTCTGATTTTGACAAAGTGTAAAACATTAAATTTGTAGGGTTGTATCCCCTATAAATACCTATAAAGCAGTTTTGATTGATTTGTTGTGTGGAAAGAGATATGGCTCATTGATTGGGACTGACCCTGTATCTAGATGAAACCCCACCTTTCTTTTAATTCTATTTTCCAAGAATTTGATGGCCATAGATTCATAATTTAATGATGGTGCAAACTTGAAAGTTGTATATTTATTCTGATCTACATACCTGTGAAATATTTTTGCCAAATCCAGCATGGTTGTTGAGATATTATCCCTTCATCATGACTATTTGTCAATATGTTACAAACCTGTTCACCCTAAGATTGGTCCTTTGTTTTGGTGACCTTATAGACTGAATTATACTATGAGTAAAACATGGAAAATGTTAATTTATGTTTTGTAACTGGTGGTAGATTATTATTGCAATTGGATTCATAAAATTTAAGATACACCCAAGAATGTAAGACCTATTCAGACTGAGATATTGTTGCAATAGGGAAAACTTTAAAAATTCACCACATTTTATGTGTGTCTGATATTAACCTAATATTTGAATATGTTGTCTCATTATGTGTCTAGTTTGTTTGAAAAAAAGAGTCAAGTCATTTGAATAAGTATATCTAGAGCTATTACAGTGAGAGTGTAGCAAGCTCAGGCTGCCATATAAGGAAAATATGTATAAACACTAGGTCCACTTGCATGAATCATGCCATAGTTGCATACCAAGCATTCATAATCATTTTGACATACTTATAACTATGTATGTATCAAATGTTAGGATCTCAAAACTTTGAGGAAGCCCTAGAGAGAGAACCAAACCTACCATAATGGTTGGTCACATCAAAAGGTGAGTAAAAACGATAATTAGATGCTAATGTGTATATGTGTGATAATTTTACGATGTGATTATGTTCTATTACATGTATATGTGATTCAGTTGTTTCCTTTACATATGCATACAAGTCAAGTGAGAATTATATGGTCTTAATGATTACTTGGTATACCATTGTTATGAACACTTACATATGGAACTAAAAGGACGTTGTGACCGGCTTATCAAACACTTGCAAATTACATGGAAGATTGACTAATATGTCCCATTGGCACATGTTATTAATCACATGGAAGATGGACCAATAGGTCCCATTGGCACATGTTATTGATCAAATGAATCACGTGTTATATGCTGGCCAGCAAAATCAAATGTCACTTGAATCACATAAATTCCAGAGAGCAGTGTTTGCCTTGCAAGGTCACAACATATAAATAAATCTATTGCACTTGCACTTGCATAGTCAATTGTTATACTTGTAATATATCTTGATGATATTCTTATGTTGGTTGTGCCATGAGAATTTGATTATTGTTCTTATTCATTGAGTCGCGACTCACCAAATCGTAATTATATTTTTCAGACACTGAAGAATAGGGATTGGACACTTTTGTGCTTAGAGTTTTGCATTAAGACACATGGACCACAGGTCATAGGCTGAATTCCAACTCTCTCCATCCTTGTGTCATGTACATGCATTTAGATAGGAACTAGTTATGGTCACTAGTCTTGGGATTAGATAACATATATGTACATTAAATACATGTTTTATTGTGTATGTATGATGAATAAAACCTTTATGCATATGTATGTTAGGCATGAATGCTATGAGTTTTGCAATGAAAATGGACGTTACAATTTTTGGTATCAGAGTAGGGATTGGTTTGATAGGGACATATATATGAACCTGACATGACTTCTGCACTATTATGCATTATCATATGATATAGTCATACATGTCTATAGGGCATTAGCATAGGGTAGTCATGGTAGTACCCATAGCTCACCAAAGAGAGAAGAGTCAGCCGATTTGCATTCCATAAAAGCAACATGACAACCATTAAGAGATCAACCTACTAACAAAGTTAGATCTCCAACACATTCTCATACACAACACATGTCTCATAGTCAACCACAACATAGAATTGGTGAACCAACAGTGTAGGGTCCAAAAATTCAAATATAGATAAGGTATGAAAAAGTAAGAAAATAGGGTGCAATTGACTTTAGTGGTACCACAGATCCATCAATGGTAGAGACATGGCTAAAAAGAACACAAATAGTTTTAAACTTGATGAAATGCACACCGAAAGAAAAGTTTGATTATGCAATGTCGCTATTACAGGGGGATGCATAAGATTGATGGGAAACCATTCCAGGGAGTGATACCTAGCCTCCAATGCTTACGTGGGATGACTTTCTTCGTGAGTTCAATAGCAATTATCTACCATAAGTATATAAAGATGATAAAAGAAGAGTGTTTTTGAACCTAAAATAGGGGCATATGACTATAGCTGAATATGAGGTAAAATTCAATGAATTATCTCATTATGCATCATTCATAGTAGCCGCTGATAAAGACAAATATCAAAAAATTGAAAAGGGACTGAGATATGAGATCAGAAGTAAGATCATAGCTGAAGATCTTGAAAATTATACCAAACTAAAAGCTACTGCAATTAGGGTGGAAAGATTAGAAAAAGAAAGGATGAAACAATGAGTAAAAAGAGGGCCTACTAAGTTTATGAGGAATTTTAACAAAAAGAAAGGTAAACGTGGAGATTATATGCCATCACAGTCTAGTGCTAGGGGTGGTTACTCTAGCTATAGAGGTAGAGGATTAAGACTTTCATCTTATGCTGGTAGAGGTCAAGGTCAAATGATGCAAGAATGACCCTCATGTGTACATTGTGGCAGACAACATATGAGTGAATATAGAAAATTGACTGGGGGTGGTACTTTTATGGGTCTCTTGATCATATGCTTAGAGATTGTCTTGAAAAATCTAGAATGTTAAAGGGAGGCAGAGGCAGAGCTACATCAGAGCCCACAGTTGAAGTTTTAAAGGCAAGTGGAGTTAGAGATATTATCTAAATTATATATATATATATATATATATATATATATATATATATATATATATATATATATATATATATATATATAGTTTTTTAGATTTTAAAAAAATAAAAACAAATATTTTATTTTTTTATAGATAGATAGAGAGTTTAAAA